>JAJONR010001769.1:0-142380 GCA_029582245.1 Solanum etuberosum
TCGTTATTATCTAAACGTTCGAAAATATCTTTCTTCTCAAACGGTCATCTGTCGTGGAAAAAGATGTCGGTAGTTTTTTCACGTGGTGTGCTATGTGAAAATTTGTTAGAAATACAATTGTTATTTTTTACGGAAAGAAGGTTAATTATTGAAAAAAACATACCTTTTTTTATTATTCAAATTTGAAAAGTTGTTATTATTTGAAGGTTCGAAAATACCCTTCTCTAACGGTCATCTGACGTGGAAAAAAATGTCGGTAATTTTTCCACGTGGTGTGCTATGTGAGAATTTGTTAGAAATACAATTATTATTTTTTATGGGAAGAAGGTTAATTATTGGGAAAAAAAATTAAATTTACCTTTTTTTTATTATTCAAATTTGAAAAGTCGTTATTATCTAAACGTTCGAAAATATCTTTCTTCTCAAACGGTCATCTGTCGTGGAAAAAGATGTCGGTAGTTTTTTCACGTGGTGTGCTATGTGAAAATTTGTTAGAAATACAATTGTTATTTTTTACGGAAAGAAGGTTAATTATTGAAAAAAACATACCTTTTTTTATTATTCAAATTTGAAAAGTTGTTATTATTTGAAGGTTCGAAAATACCCTTCTCTAACGGTCATCTGACGTGGAAAAAAATGTCGGTAATTTTTCCACGTGGTGTGCTATGTGAGAATTTGTTAGAAATACAATTATTATTTTTTATGGGAAGAAGGTTAATTATTGGGAAAAAAATTAAATTTACCTTTTTTTTATTATTCAAATTTGAAAAGTCGTTATTATCTAAACGTTCGAAAATATCTTTCTTCTCTAACGGTCATCTGTTGTGGAAAAAGATGTTGGTAATTATTTCACGTGGTGTGTTGTGTGAGAATTTGCTAGAACTACAATTATTATTTTTTACGGGAAGAAAGTTAATTATTGAAAAAAAATTACCTTTTTTTTTATTTTTCAAATTGGAAAAGTTGTTAGATCTGAAGGTTCGAAAATACCCTTCTTCTCTAACGGTCATCTGACGTGGAAAAAAATGCCGATAATTTTTTTCCGTGGTGTTCTATGTGAGAATTTGTTAGAAATACAATTATTATTTTTTACGGGAAGAAGGTTAATTATTAGGGGGAAAAATTAAATTTAACCTTTTTTTTAATATTCAAATTTGAAAAGTCGTTATTATCTGAAGGTTCGAAAATATCTTTCTTCTCTAACGGTCATCTGTCGTGGAAAAAGATGTCGGTAATTATTCCACGTGGTGAGTTGTGTGAGAAATTGCTAGAAATACAATTATTATTTTTTATGGGAAGAAGGTTAATTATTGAAAAGAAAAATTACTTTTTTTTTATTATTCAAATTGGAAAAGTTGTTATTATCTGAAGGTTCGAAAATACCCTTATTCTCTAACGATCATCTGACGTGGAAAAAAATATTGGTAATTTTTTCACGTGGTGTGCTATGTGAGAATTTGTTAGAAATACAATTACTAATTTTTACGGGAAGAAGGTTAATTATTGGGGAAAAAAATAAATTTACCTTTTTTTTATTATTCAAATTTGAAAAGTCGTTATTATCCGAATGTTCGAAAATATCTTTCTTCTCTAATGGTCATCTGTCGTGGAAAAAAATATCGGTAATTATTTCACGTGGTGTTGTGTGAGAATTTGCTAGAAATACAATTAGTATTTTGTACGGGAAGAAGGTTAATTATTGATTTTTTTTTTTACCTTTTTTAATTATTCAAATTGGAAAAGTTGTTATTATCTGAAGGTTCAAAAATACCCTTCTTCTCTAACGGTCATTTGACGTGGAAGAAAAATGTCGGTAATTTTTCCACGTGGTGTGCTATGTGAGAATTTGTTAGAAATATAATTATTATTTTTTACGGGAAGAAGGTTAATTATTGGAAAAAAAATTACCTTTTGTTTTATTATTCATATTTGAAAATTTGTTATTATCTCAAGGTTCGAAAATACCCTTCTTCCCTAACGGTCATCTGACGTGAGAAAAAATATCGATATTTTTTCCACGTGGTGTGCTATGTGAGAATTTATCAGAAATTTAGTTATTTTTTTCTTTAAAGGTGCTTAAGATTGTTAAGCTTAACTATTCGACTTGATTTTTTTTTTGGCGTGCGATCTAATAGCTATACTATTTAATTTGGATCAATTTTATCACTGCTGTTTCATTTAGAATAATTTTATCCCTCAAATATTTGAGATGAACATAGTAATATTAACCAAAATTTTCTCGATATATGCAATAGGAAAGTATCACATTCAATTTATGAATCATCATTTTATAGTTATTGAACAATATTGAAATTAAAAATTACTTAATGAAAAACATAAACAATATTGGAATGTTAGTTCTGGCTAAAGACTTGACAAATACTTGATTGAGATAAGTCAATCTTCTGAAATTCACTATAGTAAGAATTACATTTCTACTAGTTTAAATGTGGAAAGAGGGTCAAATTAATCTCTTTATTATTGAAAAAAAATTCACATTTACTTGTTATATAATTCAAATTGAAAAGTCGTTATTATTATCTGAAGGTTCAAAAATACCTCTTTTCCCTAACGGTCATCTGGCGTAGATAAAATATCAGTAATTTTTCTACGTGGTGTGTTATGTGAGAATTTGATAGAAACGTTTCCTTAAAGGTGCTTAAGATTGTTAAACTTAACTGTTCGACTTAATATTTCGATTCGGAGTGCAATCTAACTGCAATGTTATATAGTTTAGCACAATTTTACCACTGTACTGTTTAATTTAGATCATTTTCTATCCCTCAAATATTTCAATTGAAAATATTTATACTCTTGTTAATGATATGATTTAAAGGTGACTTGAAGATAATACTAAACCATTTATTTCTCCATATATGCAACAGGGAAGTACCACATTCAATTTATGAGTTATCATTTTATAGTTATTGAACAATATTGAAATTAAAAAATTAAAAATTACTTAATGAAAAACATAAACAATACTGAAATGTTAGTTCTTACTAAATACTAGACAAAACTTGACTGAGATAAGTCAATCTTTTATAATTCGATATGATATCTCTACTAGTTAAAACGTAGAAAGAGAGTCAAATTAACCTCTTAATTATTGAAAAATAATAATTAAATTTACCTTTTGTTATATTATTCAAATTAAAAAGTCGTTGTCATTATTTGAAGGGTCAAAAATACCCTTCTCTCTTAACGGTTATCTAACATGGAAAAAGTTTCGGTAATTTTTTCACGTGGTGTACCATGTGAAAACTTGTTAGAAACGCAATTATCATCTTTACCTTAAAGCTACTTAAGATTGTTATACTTAACAATTCGGCTTGATGTTTCTATTTGTGATGCAATCTAACCGCATTATTATTTAATTTGGAACAATTTTACCACTATACTGTTTATGTTAGAACATTTTTTTTATCCCTTAAAAAGTCATTATTGTTATCTGAAGGTTCAAAATATCCATCTCTTCTAACGGTCACCTGATATGAAAAAAGATTTTAACATTTTCCCACGTGGTGTGCCACGTGAAAACTCGTCAAAAACACATTTATCTTTTTCTTATTTGGGGTGCAATTTAACCGTTACATTATTTAATTTAGAAAAAAATTATCCCTCGATTATTTGAATTGAAAAATTATACTCTCAGTAATGGTTTTAAGATGAATTGAAGATAATATCATATTAATTTTTTCTTAATATATGCCACAGGAAAGTAGCTCATTTTATTTATGAGTTACCATTTTATAGTTATTGCATTTCAAAACAAACAAAAAGTTGCCAAAACGATTACTTTTTATTTCAAAAGCCAAAATATGCAAATTTAAATTTATAAACTAATCAAATTTTGAAAAGTTAGACAGTAAGTCAAACTCAATTTCAAACCAATATAATTAAGTCACAAAGAAGAACCTTAATATTGTAAGTACCGAAGAAGCTTGAAAAATAAAATATCTATCTAAAATGATACAATAATTTTGATGAATGATATCAAACTTATTTTTATATATAGTGAGGAAAAAAAATAAACGAATAAAAAATATACTTAATAATTATATTAACAAAAATAACTTTTATATTTTTTCCAAAAGAAATCAAAATAGAAAATTGCTTACAAAACAAATGCTAAAACTTTACCCCAAATACTGTGAAGTGCTTTAGCAACAAGGAAAACGGGCTTAATGGGCCTTTCCAGTTTGCATTTGTTTCCAATTGGGCTTTTGTGTATCTCAAATTGGGCTAAGGGTCCACGTTCAAATAAGGGAAAATTAGCAAACTAGTCACAATTACTAACATAATTATTAAAAATATCTACACTTTAAAATAATTATTAGAAATGTCAATATGTCAATATTTTAGAAAATAAATTGTATCGTAATATAACTAATCTTCTTTTCTTTTATTTCTCAAATCAGGCCCACATTGGACTATTTTTTACTCTGTTATACGGTAATTTTTTTTTAAAAAATACTTCCATTACCCACTTACCTCTCTTCTAGGTTTTATCCCAAATCACTCTTTTCTCTTTTCACCATTTTTATCTCTTTTCCTTGTTCAAGAAAATCAACTCTTCGAATTTCCTACACTTTTTTCAAGAAATCTCGCAATTCATTCAAAAGATTTTTCACAGGTAAATTCGAAGTCAACAAGTATTTTGTGAAATTTTTTGTGATTTTATTTTCATATTCAACAAGTATTTTGTATTTCGGATTTTCCGTCTTTTAAAAAATATTATTAGATTTTTTTATGAGTTTGTTTTCATATTCACAAGTATTTGTGAGATTTTTTTATGAGTTTGTTTTCATATTCACCAAGTATTTTGTGAGATTTTTTTATGAGTTTGTTTTCATATTCACCAAGTATTCTAAAAAAATATATATAAATTGACTGTGAAAAAATATTATTCCTACTTTTATTAAAAAGTCATTTAATTTTCTAAGAAACTTGACCAGCGAAATATACGAAAATAAAAAAATATTTTCCTCTGTATCAAGACATCCTTAATGGTACTCTCTTCGTCTAACAATAGTTGTCCACTATACTATTTTGGGATGTCCAACAATGTCAATACTTGTCCACTTTATGAAATCAATGGATAATTTTACACTTTGTTCCTAATTTATCCTTATTATAGTTATTTCTCTATTACATTTTTCAAGACATTGTATTTATTATATTCAAAGGGTGATATAGTAAAATTACTCTTTTGATTATAGTTTCTTAAGAAGTGTATAAAATTAATAGTGGACAAGTATAGTTGGACAGGGAGTAACTTTTCGTAATATTATTGGTCAATTTCGAGATATTACGGCTTCACGTCATGAAGCGGCTATGGACATTTACTATGATTCTAATGGGCACCCCAAATTTGTAATGTTCACATTATAAAAGTTTGTATTTGAGTGTTATATATTGAGTGGATAAAAAAATGTTACATTATCACTTCATCCAAATAATATTCACATGTAAGTCACTACAAAATGTGAGATTTATAATTTTAAAAAGAGAAAATGGCCTGATATATCTTTCAATTTTACCATTTGGAGCTGATATGTCTTTCGTTATGAAAGTGACCCATATATACCTTTACTATTATACAAACGGCTCACGTATATTCCTACCGTTATAAAATGAGCTCACATATACCCTTAATTTAATGGAAGTGAAAAAATTAATTTTAAATTTATATTTTTGACTTTTAATTTTTTAAAAATTCATGTAGGGGTATATATATATATGATCCTTCTAGCAAAGTTCAAGGTATATTTTAATCTTTTTTATACATAAATTATTTTGTGACATCTTTGATTATCATTATTTGAGTTTCTTATTCTTATTTTATTTTTTTCTTTCATTCCATAGTGTAAAGAGAAAAAATTAAAACTAATTTTTTCAACTATATTGTTATTTAGTTTTTGTATTTGAAAAAAAAATTGGGTCATCTATAATAAAATTTATAAGAAAATTAGTGAAACATAAATAAATTTGACCATCAAAATAATAACTTTAAAAACAAAAAAAGTAAAAAAAAATTATGTGTGAGGAGGATTAAATATACTCATATGAGATTTTTTTTTATTTTTAAAATAATTAAAAAGTTAAATTCAAATTAAATTTTTCACTTCCGTTAGAAGAAAAGGTATATGTGAGCCATTTATATAACAGTAGGGGCATATATGAGTTCATAACGAGGGGTATATCAGTTCTAAATAACAAAGTTAAGGGATATATCAGGCCCTTTTCTCTTTTAAAAAAATACAAAAATTATCTATTATAACAAGTCTGATAGTGTAAAACAAAACAATTAACGCAAAAAAAATATATCACTTAAACTCGAATAAGAAAAAACCAAAAAAGATTGTCCACGTTAGTAACAAATATGGGAGGCGCCGTACACATATATATTAGTTAACTAATTGGTAGTTCAACTGACGATTACACCCCAAGTTGTAACCTTTTTTCTATGCATCAACACAATACAAATTCATATTAAACTTTGCTTATAAATTAAGATTTTAAATAATCTTCTTCCAGCCTACAATTAGAAACACTTATATATTGGTAGATAGAGTCAATGATTTTTTGTCCAAGTGTACCACTAGAGGTACAAATCTTCCATGAAATTAAAAATTTAAATCTTTGTTACTACCAAAACTATAAATAAATGTCATGAGTTTATTTTGTACATTCATTAGGTAACCAAGAACATGACACTTTGTCCCTAAAGAAGACAAGTTTACCACCCACTTATCTGCCTTTTCCTAACACAAAAAAAATATCCCTCTTTATTATTCTACCTCTCTTGATCACTTTCTTTAATTCCCTACACCAATTTTTATGCCTCATTTCTTTAAAAACTAGTGTTTGATTTTGTTAATTGATTATCACTTTTCCTATAATGACTTTGGCAAATAGGATCACTATATTTCTGCTTAGGCTTTTGGCATTGGGGGCTAGTGTTGCAGCCACCATTATTATGGTCACTAGCCATGACTCTGCTCAAGTCTTTGGCATGACCTTTGAAGCCAAATTTGCTAACACACCAACATTCAAGTAAGTTCATCGTAATCTTCAATACTTTAAACATGTTTACTCTTTCTACGGAGCTACAATTTTCAATAAAGGAATCCAAAATATAAAAAAGGTAAGCACACAAAAGAACCAAAAGATTCAACATCTATTACATATAGTAGGTATGAACGTATCATCATCACACGTGTCAAATTGATTGAACAACTATATATATATATAAGAACCAATTCTTTCTACTTAAAATTCATAACGTCTAAATTTTGAATCCTACACTAGTAAACCTTGAGGCTAAAATAATCAAGTTCTTGATGATGTTTCAGGTACTTTGTTGGAGTGAATATACTAGCAAGTGGCTATTCCCTCATAGTTCTCTTTTTCCCTACCAAGAAGATGCTGGGACGCATTCTGCTTATTACAGATATAGTATGTACTACTTCATCCGTTACAATTTATTTGTCTTACTTTTCTTTTTAGTCCGTTTAAAATAAGAATGTATCTTTTCCTTTTTGACAACTCTTTAATTATAACTTTCCACCTGACATTTTGATACATTCTACTTTTCTTTAGTTTAAGACCACACGATTCAAATGTCTTATAGACTTTCTTAACTTCGTGCCAAATCAAAACCAGACAAACAAATTAGTATCTTTTGTTGATAGTTTTACATTGATTTTTGTGACTTGTACTGATTTCAACTTTTTAAATTTTGGAGTAGCTTATAACATTGCTTCTGGACTCAAGCATATCAGCATGTTTGGCAATAGCTCAAGTGGGGAAAAAGGGGAATACTCATGCAGGTTGGCTACCAATTTGTGGCCAAGTTCCAAAGTTCTGTGACCGTGTGACTGGATCTCTTATTGCTGGCTTTGCAGCTGCTATACTCTATTTCCTTCTACTTCTTTTCTCTTTTCACAATGTTCTTAATCTTTACACACTCAAAGCTTAGACTTCTATTATATCCTCCTCTTTCAATGGAGATTTTACTTATCGCCTTTTATTTTCGTCATTTTTGTACTCATTTATGTGTTTACTGATGACTGCTATAAAATATTATAGTATGAAAAGAGGATTTCAAGATATCTTTGTTGTGTTTTGTATGATTATCTCCTTCATATATAATTAGTATTGCAATTCTTTGTTGGTCAAGATCAGTTTAACGTTGTAAGTAATGCTTTTCAAGATGGTAAAATCAAGAATCTAAGTTGCTATTAGAGTAGTTTATCTAATTCTTGTTGTTATTGTTGCCTCATATATACCAACAAAAATCTAATCTAATTATGAGAACTTGAAAATATTTGAAGGTCAGATTTTTAAGTTTCATGGCCAAATGGATTTTTGAAGATAAATCTTCAAAGTCTGATGTAAGCTCTATGGTCAAACGCTAGCTAAAATGAATCTAAAAGAAATAGTCTCAGTTTCAGTTTGACTTTACTTTTCTGAGAAATGATAGCTGAGAACATAAGTATGTAACAGAACAACCTAAATTTTCATTCAGGAAGAACTGATGAACTCTGCATTTCCAATCAATTTCATAGTTGTTTAATCACAAGAACATGCTACAACTTCTTGGTGTTCTTAACCTATAATGTTATTCTAACTAAATTTATTTTCGAGAGTTTCATAACTCACATACTACACAGACACTGTACGTTTATGTGGTTCTATGTTGTTTCAATGGCATAGTACTCAATTGTCTGTCCAATCATTGTACCTGTCGATTTTAATAGTGGTAGACGTGATCAGTATACATATGTGCTGTCATGTTCAGGGATTGAAGCATGGCTTCTCCTTCTTTGTTGAATTTGAATACACATAATCCTCCATTATTTATATCCACTGAACGAAACCTGAATCGACACAAAATTAGACCTGTCAAGAATAGTGGCTAAAGAACTCAACTTTTATATGTAGTAGTTGAAATATGGGAATCGATAAAAGAATACAATAATTCCATTTTCATAATGATCAAAGAAAGTTTTATTAAATTATCATGCTGATCAAAGCAAGTTTACTATACTCTAGCAATGTTTTAACATCCCTGCATTTGCCTAAGTCAGCTGTCATATCTAAAGGGTTATTTTAATGTTTATGTGCCTGAAATATCAGAAGATTTTGGAGATAAAAGTATGCTTTGAAACATTATGACATACCGTTCTGGTCCTAGTCCAAGAGCTGTGCAGATCAATGCTCGTAAAATAGATTTGTGTGTCACAACCAAAAAGTGCTCTCCCTGATGAACAATGATCTATATCAGTATATTTTGTTGCACGAAAAAAATCCAATTAAGCAGTATAAAGAACATACCGGTGTCAATAAAATTTCTTCCCATGCTTCATGTGCTCTTCCCCACAGTTTTTGAAGAGGATATACACCATCTACACAAAAATTAGATGGATCTTCTCTCCAAGTTGTATACTCCTTTGGATATATGCGCTTAGCATCCTCTGCCTCCAAACACTAAACATCATTTAGAAAACTACTAATACTGTTGAGTAATCTAAATGGATGCACAAGCTAAAGTTGATTATGTCATCCTGCTGTTACTGTATTGAGGTTATAGTGACTCAGAAGAAGTAATAGTAAAATCACATTATTTCAGCCATGAATGGAACAGACCATTTTTCATGCCTTCAAGAAAAAATAGATGGGCCTCCTTCAGGGAATCAAGAAAAACCAGAGGCTCTTCCTTTCCTTTCCATATGATTTCAGCTGTCGTCTGCAGAAGACATTGCTGTTATCACTTAATAACTGCATATTTAGTAAGGAAAAGATAATTACACAACATCATGTTCCAACTTTGGCGCGTGATATCGGACTAGAGAAACATTGGTCAAAGTGCGTATCAGACAAGGCCATCTTGCATCTTTCTGCTTGCATTACTCCTTTTTCAGAAAGTATAGATAAGTTTGAGCTTCCCTACATGTACAACAAACTTGGTTAGTGGCTATATAACAGCCCAAGTCACAAATAAAAAAGAATAATATGAGATGTTAGTTCCTTACTACAACAAGGAGGATTAACACTCCGAGCCATTGGGTGAGAAAGAATGATAATAAATTGCTAGGCAAGTGGATGAACTCAAGTCCTAATAAATGGTATTAGAGCTGGGAAAAACCAGAAAGAATTATGGGAGTCAAGTCCCATTTGGAGTTAAGTACGTCAGTGTATAGGCAATAGGAGTCGATCAAATGAGTGGGAGCCAAGCCCATGCAGGACTAAGTGTTATACTATGTGAAGCAGGAATTGCCTCTAGAATCTTGGATCATGCCTGAGAGGATGTCAAGGCCTCAAGGGGGAGAATGCTATACCCCGTCCAACATCAGATTAGTAGACTTACTTGAATTATTAGCCTTCACTATTAACACTCCGGTTTTAATTAGAAAAATGTAATGTTCCATAAGTCTTGCATCAGTAATGGAAGATGAATTTGAAGTCCTTAACAAGGCAAACTCTCAAGTGTTTGTTGCTCAAACTAGCAACATCCCTCTTGTTCCAGAGCCTCCCTGCTTTATACATAACATCATGGCCTTACACCAGAAAGGAATTAAAAACTTACTTGTAAGAATAAAAATGAGTAGATGAAACAAACCTGAACTCTACTTTCTTCATTCCAAGAGCTGAGACCATGGCGTACAATAGTAACTTTCTTGGGTGAATCTAGCACTTTTTTAGTTAGACAAGTAGTGGCTTTTTCAAAATCAAATGTTCCACCAGTCAAAGGAGTATCATTCCTAAGTCTTTCTGTTTAAGATCCATGTTAAAAGTTAATTAAGATTCAATGTTAATGTCATAACTCATAAACAAGTACTACACCATGTACACAAAAGACTAGCAATAAGTATAAATAGTGTTTCCACTTACCCTCCAACATGACTCGATCCATACAACACATTCTAGTACACAATAACAAACCGAATTTCAAAGATTTTACCTGTTGTAACTGGTAATCCAGGGGTTGAAGTTGAGCAACGACTAACATAATTAATGCCAGCAGATGTAGCAGGAATAAGTTTAGGGTATGGGGATTTATTGGAAATGGAAGGAAAAGAGAAATAAGGGGTAGTAAAAATAACCCCAGAAATCATCATATTAATTTTCAGAACAACAATAGCTAACAAGTTTGCTTTGCTATTTCAAGATTGTTTCCAGTAGCTCTGTTTTGTCATGAATTTCCAGAGCTATTTTAGAGTGACATTGACACTTGTAACAACTTGTGGTAGGAATTCCATTGGCTTTGGCTTTGGCTTTGCTACCATATGAAATTGTGGATATACTCATTCAAGGTGAATATTTTTAATAATATTAAAAAAAAATGGTTACTTTTTTTTAAAATTGTATACATAACTTCTATATAAATTATAATATATTATACATCTACCAAATGTTTTTAGTTTAAACGGTTGAGTGAGTAGCTATTTGAATTTTTTTTTTGGGTGTTAAGCTATTTAGATTAATTTTTTCAAAATATATAAATAAGTGATCTTTTTTTAATTTCTTTTTTCATCCCAAAGTAGACATTTTGGCTTATCACAATTTTTTTTTTTTTGCTCATATGTAATTCTTCTGTTGTTAGTAGTTCAGTTTTGGTACTGCTAATTTGGAGTTTTCTTATTCATTTCATAAATGGAACTGCAAGATCCAAAGAAGAATCTGGTTACAAGTTTAGTTTGAAATATCTTTATGATTTTCTTAAAAGATAGTGGCAAAATCAAATTCAATTCGTGCACCTTATTTAAGTTTGAGTAGGTTATTGATCTACTCAGTTATTAGTTCAATTCATTTCAGCTTAATCCATTTCAATCCGTTAAAAACTGGGTTGAGAGATTGAGCCTAAATTGACTAATAGAAATCTTGTCAAAAGAATATTTTATTTTAAAATTTGATAATGTTATATATAATCATAATAAAAAATAATAATAGCTCTATTAGGTATTAAAATCTTCTAAAAGAGCAAAGAAAATAATTAAAACTTACTAAATATTAAACGATTAGGCTATGACCCTTTACTTGACCCAAACAATTTTTTATTAGATTAGGTCTTGATCCGTTAATTAGTTTGATCCATTTTAACCCCATCAAATTTAACCTAACCCGTTCAATTACCATCTCAATTCTGAACCAAATTAATTAAAAGGTTGGGAAATCGCCCATTATGAACCAGTGGAAGTATGTGGCATCAACCTATTTTTAACTTATGTATATTAAAACGGACTAATTGCGGTGGCCGTTACATTTCCTCTTCCCCATGTAGCATTTTATATTTTTATCTCTCTCTTTACTTATATTTTTTCTGATAAAATAAATTTTCCACACACCATGTGATATTGCATTATTTTATTTGATCTAGCTATCTTCCCATTGTTTTCAATAATAAGGATGATGAAGGCTTTTAAGTGTTATAGACGATGAGTTGAACAATAACTATGTTCGTTAAAGTTCAGAGATAAATTTAATAATTTTACATAGTTTAGAAATAAATGTGAATAGTTTCAAAATTTTAAGCGCATAATTTGATCCTTATTGGCAAATATTGATCATCATGATGTGTATAATCTTAGATTCTTTTTGGCAGTAAAAAAAGAAAAATACTTTATTCTTTGTGTTTTTAGATTCTCAATCATGAATTATAATTACTCGACGGAAAGTACACTACTCTACTCCACTAGTTTCTTACCACAATACTATTTCACATCATATTGTCGATTAACACTAAATTAGTCCACAATATTATTGAATCGACTACTTACCAAAATTAATATAAAGAAGTGAATTAATACTCCTCTATTTAAAAAAGAATTGTATAATAGTCCATTTTAAAAAGAATAATTCTTTGCCTTTTTGATAATATTTTACTTTTAGTTTTTTTCGTATGTTTAAGATTATAAGATTAAAAAATATGTAAATACATTTGATATAACTTTAATTTACGATTATAAAATTAAAATTTTATTTTGTATTTTTAAAATCCATATAAGTTTAATTAGGAGTACTAAATTAATGTTGGAAACATTTGTACTTATGGCCATAACTTTTCATATTTTTGATGTCGTCTAGTAGGATACACATCAACTTTCAACTTACGTACTACCCTCGTCTCCCCCACTCGCTGTTACTGGCGCGTCAACTACATCACCACATTCTCCCCCACTCGCTGTTACTGGCGCGTCAACTACATCACCACATTCTCCCCCACTCGCTGTTACTGGCGCGTCAACTACATCACCACATTCGGTGTAGTAAATAGAGTGTCAAATGGACCGTTTAAAGTTAAATTTAGGCATATTAAAATAATTTGAATTCATAAATAAATTGTTAGTGAAAAATTACAAAATTACAATTGAAAATAAAGTTGAAGAAATAAAAATTTCTTCAGGCTGAGGCGTGAATATCTCGCTCTCTTTAAGAAGATTCAAGGTCACTGCAGCAAATGTTTTTCACCGGTCTAGCAGTAGTCCTCTTGATTTGTCTCCTCCAGGATACAACAGCCTACTCACAAAATATAACTCAACAGGACAAAAGTTGAGTCCAAAGCTCCACAAAAAGAACACCTCCTTTCAACTAATAAGAACTCTATTTTGACAAATTTTATGCACTCTATATTTTTTTTGTATTTAAACCAAATGAAGACCATCACTATTTATACTAGAAGAAGTCTTCCTAGCAATGAATTGGAAGATAATGGAGTAGTAAATATTAAAGATAAATGACCTTAAAAATTGCATAGATTACGGGATATAATGAAGAAATAATGGTCATCTATGACCATTTCACGTTCTGCCAGTAACCACAAAGTGGTCAACAAAACCTCAACGTTCTCAACATTAAATCACTAATCAAGAATGTCAATTAACCCATACAACGGACAAAAAGAAGTAATGCACCTAGGCAATCTGACATGAGTGAAAACAAAAGGATTGGTAAAACACTTTAATATAATTAAAAATAAATAAATTAAAATGCTCACATAACCTCACAGAACCAACAATTAACTTAAAAAGAATGATTCGATTCATTCAAACATAATATCTTCACATAAAATAAGATAAAGAGAATAACAGATAAGCTAAATTTAAGCAAATTATCCTTAGTAATGAGTTTCCATGTAGAATAAGAAAAGTATATTTGCTTTAGGAATTTCAAACATTGAAGACATACTTATTAAGGTAAAAGTAGACATGCTAAAATTCCAAATTAAGATCCCTATAAGCCTCTCTTTTCCCATCATAGACTTGATAATCACTCGATTGTTGCTTTCCATATAAATATAAATTCCCTTATAATTGTATAAATAAACTGATTTAACTTTTTATTTTATTTATAGAAGAAAGGATATTGATGCGAATCTTTTTAAGTTTTTTTTTTTTTTTTGAAAGCTATCTTTTGTTTTGGTTTTCCACCCGGTGTTTGGAGCGCATATTAGAGCTCCGACTAAATACAGATCGCGCACTGCAGAATCTATTCGGGGGTGGCGCTCCCACCTCCCAACATGATTTTCTCCATAGCCAGGGCTCAAACCCGAGACATCTGGTTAAGAGTGAATCGTTCCCACCAGTGTAGGGCTGCGTATCGATTTGGTTTGGTTTGGTTTTGATGTATATTGGTTTGACTTATTGGTTATCGGTTTGTAGAGATGCAAAACCGTTATAGAACCATTAAAATATTGGCTTAGATCGTTATCGGTTCGGTTATCGGTTTAACCGTTAAGATTTGATACAAAAATAAATTAATAAAAAATCACTTAGAAACAAGGTGACAAATTGAATGAATCATGTACATGAGTTCACAAGTTGCATCTTGCTCAAAAGCAAACACTTTTACATTGTAGAATAACCAAGATTATGAGATAGCCAGAAATAAAAGTAGGAAACTAAACTCTAAGTCAAGAACTTTATATACAAAATGGTATAAATATAATTATTTAATTTAATATCGGGTTATCGGTTAACCCATTAAGAAAAAACCTCAAACCGTTAGGAATGGATAATAAAAAAAATCAAAACCGTTATCTGAATTGCTAAACCAATAACCCATTACTAATAAATCAATAACTTTTTTTCGATTCGGGTTATCAATTTCAGTTCAGATTTGAACAGCTCTACACCAGTGCACCACAATCCATGTTGATTTTTGAAAGCTATCTACTTAATTGCAAATTCGAGATTTTTTTAAAAAAGATTGTCCGCTCAATTGCAAATTTCCAAAATTCTGTATTTAAATGGACATTCACACTAGGATGTTTTTGATAATGATAGACTATTTTTGTCATTTTCTCATATATGGACATTCATTCGGACGCTCACAATAAATATTTTTTCTATATCAAGAATCCTATTACTGCACTGCAACTTAGACATCCCCTTTTGATCAAAAGAAATTATGCCTTGAGTCATTTTTCTGCATATTTTGTTGGCTATTTAAGAAATTATTCAATTTAATCTTATTTCGGAGAAGGGCCTAAAATGCCCCTCAAGTATTTGAATTGGTATAAAATTACCTTCCATCCACCTATCGACCCTGAAATACCCCTGACGTCCACCTTTCGGCTAAAAAATATCCTTATGTCTAACGGATCACACTCATTAGGTGGATGGAGGGTAATATTGTACCGAATCTCATAGTTTAAGGGCATTATAGGCCATTTTCCGTTAAAATAATTTGAAATTACTTAATATATAAGCTCATATGATTGACTTGATTTTGAGTTTCATAGTAAATTTAAAATTATAAAAAAGTTAGACATCTACTCTCTAAATTACTCCCTCCCCGGTCCTTCACTTCCTATCTCTTCCATTTTCTTTTTCTATTTGGATCTTGTCCACAATTTTAATTTTTTTAAAATTTATGACAAACAAGAGAGAAAAAAAGGAATAAAATAACGATGCATTCATATAGAAATAATTAGTTCAATAAAAGATGACCTAATCAAGCAAATATGTACAAATATTACTTTTTTTTGTGCGTGTACCCAAAATTTAAAATAAAAGAATAAAAATAATCATTTCTTTTATTCCCACCCTCATCCCATCATGACAATAATACTAATTAAAAGAATATAAATATCTGAGTTCATTTCAAGTTTGAGTCCCGGATATCCTAATTAAGAATAAGAGATTAAAAAAAGGAATAAAAGAGACATTTGGATAATTGAGAGAAAATTTTATATTAATGAAAATAATAATATTTTTAGATGGACAATCCGTCGGTGTAAGTATAGATTTTAGTTGGATCCCCATTTATGAGTTGGGTTACGTTATAATAAATTGGGATTGATTTAAAATAGGCTAATAGAAAAATATCATGAAATTATTTTTTCAATATTTATTTTCAAGTATACCGGGTCAAAATATGAATCATAAGTTGTTTTTATAGAAAAATAGAATTTTAAAAAATATCATTTTTATTATTTATTTGAGAAGGGTTTAAATTTGGACCAATCACATTAAGCAATATAATAAATAAATATTTAATAATTTTACTTTAAGGGAGCTATTAAAAATAAGGGCAAATATAAATTAAAGGATTAACATCGAGGATATTTTTGAGCCAAAAGGTAAACGTCAGGACTATTTTAGGGTATGAAAAATAGTTTTATATCCATTCAAATATTTGAAGCTCCGATCTTATTTTAATATTTAGAATTTGCTCTTATCCCTATAGAACTTGTTTTGAATAATAGCCTTGTCATGTCGTCTTGTAGGTTTCTCATAGAAAGCTGCAACTTTCAACTTTCGTCCTACACACAAACTCCCACAATCGCAGTTGTTGGCGCGTGGTCTACGTCACTACATTCCCTTTCTTTCTGCAACTCCCAAGAAGTTCCTCCGTTTTCCTCACATTAAAAATCTCACCTTTTTACTCCATTAAAGTTATACTGTTGATTCCCTTTACCACTACCCCACTCCCCAAGCATACCCCCTACCCAGAATTCGAATATACCCGTTACTTTATTTTATATTATAGTATATGCATATACATGTGTTTGCTTGTTTGCAAGTGGCAACTTTTGCTGTTTGAAATTTTGGGAGAAAAGTGGTTTTGGAGAGTTACCCATTAGTGAAAGGCTGCTGTAGAACCAAATGCAATGAATCTCCGGCCAAGGCCACCGTTCACGCGCGGTAGTGGTTATGATGACGCGCCGCCGCGGCAGCAGCAACCTCGGGTCGAGCCATTCAACATTATACCCATCAATAATTTGTTGGCTGACCATCCTTCTTTGAGGTATCCAGAAGTGCGTGCTGCTTCAGCTGCTCTACGCGACGTTGGGGATCTCCGGCTGCCGCCGTTCATGCCATGGCGTGACACCATGGACCTCATGGACTGGCTTGGGCTCTTCTTTGGGTTCCAAGATGATAACGTGAAGAATCAAAGGGAAAACTTGGTTCTCCAGTTGGCTAACTCTCAAATGCGCCTTCAACCACCGCCTTCCGCCCCTGACCGCCTTGACTATGGGGTTCTCCGGCAGTTCCGGCAGAAGCTATTGAATAATTACTCATCTTGGTGTTCATATCTTGGAAAGAAGTCACAGGTTCGACTACCGAGACGCCAAAATCCTGAAATTTCTCGTCGTGAACTCTTGTATGTATGTCTGTATTTATTGATTTGGGGTGAGGCTGCAAATCTCCGTTTTGCTCCTGAATGTTTGTGTTATATTTATCATCATATGGCTATGGAACTAAATTACATTCTTGATGGTCACATTGATGAGAATACTGGACACCCTTTTGTTCCTTACACATGTAAGCAGTTTGGTTTCTTGGATAAAGTTGTCACTCCCATTTATATGACAATTAAAGGTGAAGTTGAGAGGAGTAGAAATGGCACTGCCCCTCATTCAGCTTGGAGGAATTATGATGATATTAATGAGTTCTTTTGGAGTAGGAAGTGTTTTCGGAGGCTGAAATGGCCGCTTGACTTGTCAAGTGCTTTTCTGGATACTACTGTTGGTAGGAGAGTTGGTAAGACGGGGTTTGTGGAGCAGAGGACCTTCTGGAATATATTTAGGAGCTTTGATAGGTTGTGGGTGATGTTGATACTATTCTTTCAGGCTGCTGTTATTGTTGCTTGGCAAGGTACAGATTATCCATGGCATGCTTTGGAAAGGAGGGATGTGCAAGTGCAGTTGCTTACTATCTTCATAACTTGGGCTGGCTTGAGGTTTATTCAGTCTATCCTTGATGCTGGAACTCAGTATAGTTTAGTTACCAGGGATACAATGTGGATAGGTGTGAGGATGGTCTTGAAAAGTGTAGTTGCTGTGACATGGGCAGTTGTGTTTGGGGTGTTCTATGCAAGAATTTGGATCCAGAAGAATTCTGATAGGAGGTGGTCATACGAGGCTAATCAAAGGATCTTCACATTTCTTAAGATTGCTCTGGTGTTTATCATACCAGAGTTGTTAGCTCTTGTTCTTTTCATTCTCCCATGGATACGAAATGTGATTGAAAACACAGACTGGCCAATATTTTACTTACTAACATGGTGGTTCTACACCAGGATTTTTGTGGGCCGCGGACTCAGGGAAGGGCTTATTAATAACATAAAGTACACAATGTTTTGGATTGCTGTATTGACGTCCAAATTTGTCTTCAGTTATTTCTTTCAAATAAGGCCGCTGCTTGGTCCTACACGGGCTCTTTTGAATTTGAATAATGTGAAGTACAAGTGGCATGAGTTTTTTGGTAGCACGAATGAGCTAGCAGCTGTTTTGTTGTGGATTCCAATTGTTCTTATTTATCTAGTTGACCTGCAGATCTGGTACACTATCTATTCTTCTATTGCAGGAGGAGCAGTTGGGTTGTTCTCACATATAGGTGAAATTAGGAACATTAAACAGCTCAGACTCAGATTCCAGTTCTTTGCAAGCGCATTGCAGTTCAATCTGATGCCCGAGAATCAGACTATTGATGCTAAGGACACCCTGGTTCACAAGCTTCGGAATGCAATACATCGGATTAAGTTAAGATATGGACTTGGACAGCCATACAAGAAGATTGAATCGAGCCAGGTGGACGCAACTAGGTTTGCCTTAATATGGAATGAGATCATCATAACTATGAGGGAGGAAGACCTCGTGAGTGATCACGAGCTGGAGCTGATGGAGTTGCCACCGAACTGTTGGGATATTAAGGTTATTCGTTGGCCGTGTTTTCTCTTGTGCAACGAGTTGCTTCTTGCTCTCAGCCATGCAAGCGAGCTGGCAGATGCACCTGATAGATGGGTTTGGTTTAGGATATGCAAGAATGAGTATAGGAGGTGTGCAGTGATTGAGGCTTATGATAGCATCAAATACTTGCTACTAGAGATCATAAAACACAACACTGAAGAGCATTCAATAGTCACTGCACTTTTTAATGATATTGATGATTGCATTCATTCTGAAAAGTTTACTAAAGCCTACAAGATGACCCTCTTGCCACGCATTCATGAAAAGTTGGTGTTTCTTATTGAGCTTTTGCTCAGGCCAGAGCCGGATTTGCGTGATATGGTCAATGCATTACAGGCCTTGTATGAGGTTTCAGTTCGGGAATTTCCAAGGGTGAAGAAGAGAACAGAACAACTGATGCAGGAAGGTCTTGCTCCATCAAATCCAGATACCAATCAGGGGCTTCTTTTTGAAAATGCGATTGAGTTTCCTGATATCCAAGATGCTTTCTTCTATAGGCAGCTGCGCCGTTTGCAGACAATTCTTACTTCCAGAGATTCAATGCACAATGTTCCAAAAAATAAGGAAGCAAGACGGCGTATTGCTTTCTTCAGTAACTCTCTTTTTATGAATATGCCACGAGCTCCCCAGGTAGAGAAGATGATGGCCTTTAGCGTCTTGACCCCTTACTATGATGAGGAAGTTCTGTTTGGCAAAGAAAGTCTTAGGAGTCCAAATGAAGATGGAGTATCCACCATATTTTATCTGCAGAAGATTTATGATGATGAGTGGGAGAATTTCATAGAACGGATGCGTACAGAAGGAATGAAGGACGAGAAAGAGATATGGAACACTAAAGCAAGGGAGATTCGTCTCTGGGCGTCGTACAGGGGGCAGACTCTGTCCCGTACTGTAAGAGGCATGATGTACTATTACAAGGCTCTCAAGATGCTTTCCTTCCTTGATTCTGCATCAGAGGTTGATATAAGGCATGGCTCACAAAGAATTGTTTCACTTGGTTCATTGAACCAAAATAATCACTTGAATAGGGATGGCTCTGCCATGTTACAAACTTCTCGAAAACTTCACAGATCGAGTAGCAGTGTCACCCTTCTTTTCAAAGGACACGAGTTTGGTGCTGCTCTAATGAAATTCACTTACGTGGTGACATGCCAGGTGTATGGTTCTCAGAAGAAGAAGCGTGATCCACGTGCTGAGGAGATCCTAAATTTGATGAAGGATAATGAGGCTCTCCGAATTGCTTATGTAGATGAGGTTAACTTGGGAAGAAATGAAGTAGAATACTTTTCTGTTCTAGTGAAATATGATCAACAACTGAAGCAAGAAGTGGAAATTTATCGCATAAAGTTGCCTGGTCCTCTGAAACTTGGGGAGGGTAAGCCGGAGAATCAGAACCATGCCATTATCTTCACCAGAGGTGATGCAGTTCAGACCATAGACATGAATCAAGACAATTACTTTGAAGAGGCACTTAAGATGCGGAATCTATTGGAGGAATTCAAGGAGAATTATGGTATAAGGAAGCCCACCATTCTGGGAGTTCGTGAAAATATCTTTACTGGTTCTGTGTCATCTCTTGCTTGGTTCATGTATGCTCAGGAGACGAGTTTTGTGACTCTGGGGCAACGCGTTCTTGCCGATCCTCTCAAGGTACGGATGCACTATGGTCATCCAGATGTCTTTGATAGGTTTTGGTTCTTGTCCAGAGGTGGCATCAGCAAGGCTTCCAAGGTGATTAATATAAGTGAGGATATATTTGCTGGATTCAATTGTACCTTGCGAGGTGGCAATGTTACCCACCATGAATACATACAAGTGGGTAAGGGAAGGGATGTTGGATTGAATCAGATCGCCATGTTTGAGGCTAAGGTTGCTAGTGGTAATGGTGAACAAGTTTTGAGCAGAGATGTTTACAGGTTGGGTCATAGACTAGATTTCTTTCGCATGCTTTCATTCTTCTACACAACTGTTGGCTTCTTCTTCAACAACATGATAGTGGTGGTAATGGTCTATACATTTTTGTGGGGGCGCCTTTATCTTGCACTCAGTGGTGTTGAGGAGTACGCCAGCAAAAATGCCACCAGCAACAAAGCACTTGGTTCAATTTTGAATCAGCAGTTTGTTATCCAGCTTGGTGTGTTCACTGCCCTCCCTATGATTGTTGAGAACTCTTTGGAACATGGTTTCCTTCCGGCAGTCTGGGATTTGATAACTATGCAACTGCAGCTTGCCTCACTATTTTTCACATACTCAATGGGAACCCGTGCACATTTCTTTGGAAGGACCATTCTGCATGGCGGAGCAAAGTATCGAGCAACTGGACGTGGTTTTGTTGTGCAGCGCAAGAGCTTTGGTGAGAACTATCGACTGTATGCTCGCAGCCACTTTGTCAAAGCAATCGAACTTGGAGTGATTTTGGTTGTTTATGCTTCACATAGCCCCTTGACTAAGGATACCTTTGTGTATATAGCTATGACTATATCAAGTTGGTTCCTTGTTGTGTCATGGATAACATCTCCCTTTGTGTTCAATCCCTCTGGGTTTGACTGGTTAAAAACTGTGTATGACTTTGATGATTTCATGCATTGGATTTGGTACAATCGAGGAGTTTTTGTAAGAGCAGATCAAAGTTGGGAGACATGGTGGTATGAAGAACAGGACCACTTGAGAACTACTGGTCTCTGGGGAAAATTGCTTGAGATTATTTTAGATCTTCGTTTCTTCTTCTTTCAATATGGAATTGTGTATCAATTGCGCATTGCTGGTGGTAAAACCAGTATTGGTGTTTACTTGCTGTCTTGGATTATTATGGTCGCCGCTGTGGCAATTTACATTGCCATTGCATATGCAAAGGATAAATATGCCATGAAGAGGCACATATATTATCGGCTGGTGCAGTTGCTTGTCATTCTGGTCACGGTATTGGTGATTGTTATATTGTTGAGGTTCACCCTGTTTACGCTGTTTGACTTGATCACAAGTTTGTTGGCATTTATTCCAACTGGATGGGGCATAATCCAAATTGCCCTAGTGCTCCGGCCCTTTTTGCAGTCTACTTTGGTTTGGGGCACTGTTGTGTCATTGGCTCGGTTATATGACATGATGCTTGGGTTAATTGTTATGGCTCCTTTGGCATTTCTATCATGGATGCCTGGTTTTCAATCCATGCAGACAAGGATATTATTTAATGAAGCTTTCAGCAGGGGCCTTCAGATTTCTCGTATCCTCACAGGCAAAACTTCATAATGTGAGGTGATACTCTAATTTTAGGTCGTTGTTTTTTCTATTTATTGTATGATTGGAAGTGTAGCTTTTAATTCACATGCTACATATATCTGTTGGTACCTTTTAAAGTAGTTAAATGACTTGTTTTTTTATCCAAATTTATAGTGATCTGATTCAATTAACCAACTTTAAATTCATAGTGGCTTGATGAAATCCAATTTAATTAACGTTTATTAAAGGTGACAATAATCTTTCTGTATGAGAGGGCTTTGGTGCACTGTTGTTTGTGAGGCCAGCAACATGACTCTATCTACAACATGATGGAACTGACTGAATTACTTAAGAAAGAACCCAAAAAAAGGCGGACGTTCTTACTTTTGACATTTTGTCCACTGCTTGTTAGGCTGTTTTGGACTGATTAATCTGCAGTGCTTTCTTGGCAGAGATTTAATGGTTCTGGATAGTGCTGATGTAGAAACAGATCCATTGAGAATATAATTGCTACCTTTATATCTGCTTGACTTAAATGCTTTTCTAGTGAAACAGACTAAGATGAATGCTAATGAGGTTAGGAAGTCTTTGCATTTCAAGAGTATAACATGCAGATAAAGTACTTCTCCCTTTATAACATCTTATGTGACAGTATTTCCTTTTTAGTCTGTTCCAGCTTCCAAAGAGAATGGCCTATTTATATATTTGGAACAGTCTAACTTTAAACTTTCTGTTTTATCCTTAATGACATGATTTTATAGCTACACAAATATCATGACATGTTTAAGACCACAAGTTCCAAAAGTCTAATTTCTTTTAATTCACTTGCCTAGTCCACATTTTAGTTTACCCTTATTTTTTTTATCACATTTCCTTCTTAATGATTTGAATAACGCCTAACCTTACATGTTTTCTGCTGTGGATAGCAAAGCAAAATGTTGATGTTTATAACATCAGTATCCTTATTCTAGTCCACATTTTAGTTTACCCTTATTTTTTTTTATCACATTTCTTTCTTAATGATTTGAATAACGCCTTCCCTTACATGTTTTCTGCTGTGGATAGCAAAGCAAAATGTTGATGTTTACAACATCAGTATCCTGTTAGTGGAACCCCCCATCCCCAAACCTCCCATTCTTTTCAAAGCTTTTGTAAGATGGGCTAAAATTATTACTTGTAGAGGGATTTGCACTTACTGTGGAAATTCCTTTTTCTCTATAATTAATATCTTCTTTCGAAGGCAAAAATATTTTCAAATCTCATAATTTATGATCAATTCATTCAACATTTCCATTTTTAGAGGACAGAATTTTCACATCTAAATTATGTATTTGATATACCAAAAAGAGTATCAAGTAAGGAATTTACAATATGGTGTCACTAATGTTCACCATATTGACTTGTTCGAAAATAACTCTTGAATCTACACCCTTCTCACAAAAAAGATTCAAGAATTTACACCATATTGACTGATCAGCTCCTAATGTTCAAGTCATTCTTTGCTTGATGATAATGTCTTCAATAGTTAGCAACTTTGACACCATGATACTCAACAAACTCTCAGTTAGCTAGGAAGTTTGAGGATACTACTTGATAATTTATTGTTCTACCATCTTTTCTGGGCTTGAAAGCTGACAATGAATCAGATGTCTTACCAATTGGTTACACACTCATTGGTTGCTATAGGTTTGGAATGTTCCTGTGTCTTCTATCATATGATATCGACATTAGTACTCCATCTTACCTCTAAAAGAACTACTAGACAGTGTAACTCGTTTAGTTTTCTGGTTTCCCTTTCAGTCATGTGTAATTAATGAACCATTTTGTTGTCGATTTGCTACCTGAAGCTACAAATTTTGAAAGTTAAAACATCTCAGGACCTAACTTTTCCCCTTTTCGCTCTTAATAAATTCTGCTATACTACAATCCTTCTTCTTCAATCAGCTGATCTACATGCGTAAAACACAGCACTTCCCTAAAAAAAGTTTCACAGCTGATTCTTCTCAACAAGTGGACACCAATAACCATGAAGGGTCTCTATTTATGTGTAACAATTTGCCAGTTTGTTTAGGAAAATTGCAACTAATGAAGCCTGATGTAATTCAGTTACCACTTATGACATTGCTAAGTGGTGTCAAGTCACTAAGTAAGGAATGACTTGTTTGAAAATAACTCTTGAATCTTCACCCTTCTTACCAAAGAAGAGAAAAAGAACAAAAGAAAAAAAATTTGATTGAAGGTCGCCAGGATGGTGGGGTATTTTTAGGGGCCTAAAGAGATTATAATTCCATGAACTCTGATTTGAGGTAAAAGAATTAGGCATCTTAGGCTTTGTGGTGCCAAATATATGATGCACACCAAGCTGAGAACATGTTAGAAATAGTCAGATTCTTACAGTTTAGGAGCTAAGTTTTTCCTTTTTGTAACTGTCCAGATGTTGCACATCCTCAGTGCTGGTGGCTAAGTACATCAATTAAATCATTTGGTACACCTCAATAGGTCATACATTCAAAGATCATGTGCTGTTTCTCTTATCAATATATATATATATATTTTTTTTAATTTTTTTTTTGATAACCGAGAAATCCGTCTGTTACCCGCCTCCCTTTGGACCATTCACAGCCTTCTAAACTCGGTGGATAATGGGCCCGCCCCTCTACCCTTCTCCACTTAAATACCGGGCTTCGCTTTGCATGGTGTGGGGCTTGAACCTGCGACCTAAGTCACAAATCCTCCACCTTTTGCCACTCGAGCTAGGCCTTGGGGGCTCTTATCAATATATTTTTTAATGCTTGAGATTATAATTTTCAATGATCATGCATGTTTTAGTTAACTTTTCTGTTGATTGCAGGAACAAGTTAATTTCAGAGGCATGTGCATCTCTTTTCTAGGTAGCTTATATAGGCTGTGTTTCCTGATAAGCTCCTCCATTTTTCGTGGGGTCTTGGATGAGGAATTTGATTTTGTGCCTTCTACTCAGCCTGGGGTACCCTCTTGTTCTTCAGTCTACCAAGTCGACGAGGTTAATACGACTTCTTTGTGTATTCTCCTTGCTACTTACAACTGTGTGGTTATTGCTTTATTTATTTTTGGGTTGTATATATGGGTAATTTTGGGTTATATTAGTTTTCGGTTGGCTGGGAGGGAGGATGGTCAAAATTTCTACATTGACGGCTAAAAATTTTGATCTGACTGATCAGCTCCTAATGTTCATGTCATTCTTTGCTTGATGATAATGTCATCATTAGTTAGCAACTTTGACACCATGATACTCAACAACCTCTCAGTTAGCTAGGAAGTTTGACGATACTACTTGATAATTTATTGTTCTACCATCTTTTCTGGGCTTGAAAGCTGACAATGAATCAGATGTCTTACAAATTGGTTACACACTCATTGGTTGCTATAGGTTTGGAATGTTCTTGTGTCTTCTATCATATGATATCGACATTAGTACTCCATCTTACCTCTAAAAGAACTACTAGACAGTGTAACTCGTTTAGTTTTCTGGTTTCCCTTGCAGTCATGTGTAATTAATGAACCATCTTGTTGTCGATTTGCTACCTGAAGCTAAAATTTTGAAAGTTTAAAACACCTCAGGACCTAACTTTTCCCCGTTTCGCTCTTAATTAATTCTGCTATACTACCATCTTTCTTCTTCAATCAATTAATCTACATGCGGAAAACACAGCACTTCCCTAAAAAAAAGTTTCACAGCTGATTCTTCTCAACAATTAGACACCAAGGGCCTCTATTTATGTGCAACAATTTGCCAGTTTGTTTAGGAAAATTGCAACTAATGAAGCCTGATGTAATTCAGTTACCACTTATGACATTGCAGGTTTGATGTGGAGCAGTTGGGGCCTTTTCTTCTTAGTTTCAGTCTTAGTATGGATAGTAGTTTCAGGAGTAATGGTTAGATGGTACCACTATTCCAATTTTGTAGTGATGTACATATGGCCGCATGTAAATGGCATATTTGCTTCTGATAATAACACAATAATGCGTATTTTTCTTTGATGGGTTAATCGACTGCAGTGGACTGTTCACCAACCATGGTTTGGCTACTGAGCTTGCAGCTGTTTGTTTTTTCTCTATTTTTTCAGTAGTAAAGAGACATTGAACGGTACGTGCAAATGTTAGTTGGCTAGCATAAATACAGAGGCTTGCTGCATTTTGGACAGAGCTTGGATGCTAAGTTATTAAAATGGGGTAACACCTACTCAGTTGCACTTACATTTTCCAAGTAATCAAACATATCCTTCCCTTCCCCAACTCAGTCCAAAGCACCTGTGAAGGAGAAGAGGGGCCATCTAATCTCTTACAAAAACAACTGAATACTTCAGTTTATTCCTGTTATGTGATAAGCCTGACTGCGCAGTGTACTGGAGAAACCTGTCGATGCATCGGCGGCGAAACATACAAGGTCAGAGATTGTCACGATTATCTCAGCAAGGCCTAGACTGCAAATGAGCTCACTAGCAAAAGAAATTGATGATTTTGTTTAAGGGAAGAAAACTATAAATGATAATATGAGAGCCAAATCAGAAAGCTTCCACAAAATTAGAGTATTCTATATGAACAAGTCCCACGTAGATTCAAAATGTTCATAGTGATAAGTGTCTGAAAGAAGAGTTAACTAACAATATATAGAAATTTAGAGTCTTAGCCAGATGTATCATTCTTTAGCAGGCTTAAAGTAAATACTTCATCTATACAATCTTTGACGTATAAATCGCTACTTTTGAAAGCTAATGAAACTAGCGACACGAGAAATGAAAGTTTCTTCAGAAATTAAGGATAAAATTTCTACAGACAGTTCATGCTTCTGTAATCGACTCGGTGCTGACTACGGGTACTTTCTCATACGTTGAGCTATCTCTATATCTTCTGGGAAGAAAACAACAGCCCCCAAATCTCTGCTGCAAGAAAACGAGAACAGCAAGCAGCAGACCCCCACAACAGATAATGATGTCCCAAGCAGTGGAATAGTAATCCATTTTCGGGTTTCCATATATGTAATCATACGACCACGCATTGCTGTGAGTTCTGTAAAGATCATATACATGTGGCATTAGGCGCACAAAGGTTGTTCCTATATAGAAACCAGGGGTGAGTGCCCTCTCAGTGGTGTTGCAGAATAAATTGAACAGAATCTGAGGAAGCAAAAATCCATCCAAGATCAAACCGGCATATGATTTAAGCTCAACCCAGAAAGTTTGCTGTTGGTAATGAAAACGAGGCGACAATCGAAGCTTCAACTGGTGAGGCATTCTTGACAGATGGATAAAATAAGCAATCAATCCACCACAAATATACATTGGCAAAGACAAATACAGAACCTTTTTATCTGATATCCAGTAATTTTTGGGGCTCTCAACACCTGCTCTTGCAGACCATGTGAGTTGAAGAAGACGGAATTCCAACAAGAATGCTATCATCGTCATGATTCTAATTAAAATCTCATTTACTTCAAGCCATCCATCACTACCAAAGTAAACATTCTGCTTCTCCCGGTTGACCAAGAACAGAGCTTCAAAGTTCAGCAACAGAGGGAACATGTGTGCAAGTGTGAGTACAACTAGCATGACAACAGAGATAAATGGAAGCACAGTTGGGTTTTTTCTCACATAAAATAGCTGCAGACCCACAAAGATGCATGCAAGTGTATTGGAAATTAGAACCATGGTCATTTCCAGATCCATTCTCCACATGGAATTTTTGGCTTGGTCGATGTAGACGGAATTTGATATAAGCTCCAAGGGTTCAAAGTAAAGGGGATCAGACTTTTTCCTCAAGCTCTCAATGGTACCTCTAACCCCACGGGCAACTTTAGCATTCAGAGGAGGATACTGAATATTAACTAGAATTTCACAGTCTAATGAAGAATTTCTCTGTAAAATCTCATGACGTGATGAAAAATACATACAGCCAACCATGCAAAGATGTCCACTCTTCGAATCATATAATCCCTCAGCAGAAATTTCAATTGTCAAAGGAGTATGCTCATCACTGTACAAGAACTGAGATGGAGCAACAAAGTGCAGCACATAGCTTATATTGACCACAGTACTTTGATTGTCGTTCACTTGAACAGAAGAACCAGATACATCCCGGTAAAACTTATCCCCCACAGACAATGGAGATGAATAACTGAAAATATCTATTTTTTTCCTGTTCCTCACCGTCATGTCAAATCTCATATCAGATGAATGTACATCGGGATACTTCCCTCCCTTCCCTTTATAAGTCAGTGCCTTGGCACAAGATCTCATCACATTATCAATCACAGTATACTCATATTTCAAACCATCAATTCTGTTAACCAGATTTCTTACGCTGTGCAAGACTACTTTACCATAATTACCTGACTCATTTGAGTCTTTTCTTTTCCAAATCTCCCCAACAACAACACTTCTCTCCTTCAAGGTCCATTGCTTAGGCAACCTCAAACTCAGCCTCACAACACAATCCCCAACAGAACCCTTTCCAGCTGCATCACTTCCATTGAAAATCCGGCAACCAATCATGTCAACTGTTTTTGTCTTCTCATTCCACTTCCCTTCAGCAACTAATGTTTGATTTATCAAATTAGTTGGTCGGGTGTGCACACCATCACCAAAACTTAACAAGAACCTCCCTCTTCCATTATCCCCACACTCAATCTCATTAAACCACATCGAGGCCGGCCTAAAATTTGACAAATTACCACCAAGAAAATCGCAATTCCCATTGCTACAATTACCCAAATACATCATTTCCATAGTCCCGGCACGACCTATAACTGAACACAAGCTGCTATCCTGGTCTATTCCCAGCGAAACATTAGACCAATCACCAAATTCACTAAACCCATTATTCTCAACCTCTTTATCAATCAAAGTATAAACATAATTCCTCAAAGACATACCAAATATTTCAACAGGCTTAGTATATGCATTTTTATCATTCACATCAATTCTTTCCAATGTACCATTAACCACACTATGCAAAATATCAGATGAATTCAAATAATTCAACTTAAGAACAACATTAATAGAACTTAACCTCCTCACACCTGATCCGACCATACAAAGCTTTCCAGTACCCGAATCCCAGAAACCGGAAACCCGAATCTCCCTCGAATTCCCGAAGCCTCCGGTAGGAAACCTCGGTGGCCGGTGATAAACTAGCCGAAGTTGCCGCCGGTGTATAAATTCACCGAAAAACTCCGGACCAACTCTTCCTGCAAACCTCAAACCACCCTCAATTTTAAATATTTTACCATTTTGGGTCGGATAAACATTCTCTGTGTAGAAATTAAGGGTTTTCGGCTTGAATTTCCCGGCATTATCAACCGGCGCGTGTATGTACGAGTTGGTAAGAGTGAGGAAAAACGATGTAGCGTTAAAAGGGGTTAAAGTTTGGGCCAAACGGGTGCTGGGAACGACGTCGTTACAGTACTGTGGGTATGGGATCTGAGGAAATTCAGGAGGATATGAAACTCCACCGATAACGGAGGAGTTAAGAGAAAATACGAAAATAAAGAGAATAAGATGACCATATTGGAATTTGAGAAATTGGGTTCTTGTAAAGATGGAAAGTTTGAATCTTAAACTAGGGTTTTGTAATGAAGATGGAGCTGACGAATTCTCCATTGCTATGGAATGCTCAAGGAGCATACCGTAGAGACTTCCAATGGCTGATCAATATATATTGCAGAAAAGAATACACGTAATTCTTTTTCCTTTTTGTCTCCCCTTTTGGAATTTTTTTTTGGTTCTATACTATTAAAATAATTGTCGATTTGCTTCCTTTTGTTTTTCTATTTTGGCATTAAATTATAAAATTCTAATTTGAAAGTAACTATGACACACCGCCAAAGATATGGTGAAGTGGATGTGGCTACTAAGATCGCTACCTTCTTAAAGTGGCTTTATTTGGTGCGCATTCAGAATAGTGAGACTTCAAATGTAGATATCGAACACTAAATAAAAAATTAAACAAGAAAGTAATTATGGCACTACTTTATTGTTCACCATGTAGTTGCTATGTTTCTATCTTTTTTTTTACTTGAATTTGCTAGCGAGTTGAAGGTCTTTTGGAAACAATTCTTTACTCCCACCTCCTTAGATCTCACTTATGAAATTTTATTAGATAATGAATATGTTATTGTTGTTGATTAGAATTTGAATTTAATAATAAATAAAAGACGATTAGTTTTTTTCTTTTTTGCGTATATACTAAAATGCTCGAATTATTCAATATTTATATAGGTGAAATGATCCAATTTCCAGTAAGATAATAGCAGGACACTTTATTATCACCCCAAAAAGAAAAACGGCAATAACGTATAATTTCATCATTGTGCTTAATATTAGATACATGTTATTTGTCATAGTCTTTTGTAGTATTATCATAAGACGCATTTACGTTTGTGTAGAGAGAAGTGTGAACAATTTTAAAAGATTGTTTTTATTCCAAAAAATTTATGATGTTTCATTTTTTTCGAGAATTAATTGACATGAACAATTTTTAAGGAAAAAATATTTTGTGATTCCTTACCTCAATTGACGAGTATTTATTATGGTTAAATTCTTGTTACGACGATTAAATCTTATATATACTAGAAGGTAAAATATAGTTGAAAAATTATATTGTATGTTACTATTGCCAACATGTAAAATTTTAATCTAACAAGATAAGAGACCTATTTAAATATAAACATTTAGAAGGGGGAAAAGAGAGTAGAAGCTTAGGAGTTCTCAGTGACTCTTGTGAGTTGTGACAAGGAGTAAAAGGACATCCCTCTGCCCAAAGCATCTGGCGTTAGCAGGGTGCGGAGAAGGGTTGCACTCCAAAGGGTGTGACGTAGATAGTCAAACATAGTGCGAAAACAATGCACTTAAAAAAAGAAGAAGCAAAACACAAAATGGAGACCTGATATAAAACATGTTGAAATAAGCAGTTCAAAACAACTGGAGAACATAGTAAACATCACTCACAAGGTTCAACCATTTATTCAAGCTATATAATATGTTACAATTGCAATGCATATGTACACAATTATGGTTCAGATAGTCATCCCCTCCCCCCCCCCCCTTCCCCCACCCCTCACTCTCTCACACACATCTGCACACTTCAAATTAACATAGCAACAGCCACAACAGGGCCAGTTCAAATACTGAAATTGTAGACGTATTGATAAAGTTTTTATTACAGAGGTGCATAGCTTACTCTTAATCGGACAACTGACTGCAATCAATACCTTTGTCGGAAAATGCCTCCACGAGTTTAGGGTAAAGCTTGCCAAGCATAATCTTGAATCCAGTAGAGCTTCCTTTTATCGGTTCTTGGTCCTGGTTCTTGGGTTGAAATGCAGAACCAACTGGTGCGCCATCCATGTATGCCTTACAAGCCGACAAAATGTTTTTCCATCGGTTACCAAAGTGCTCTTGCACAAGTGCCTCAAAATGCTGCAGAATAATTGACCAAGCAATTCAGAAACTTTCAGAGTAAAAGGAAAGTGCTTCTATTGTTGGAGTATAAAAAATTCTTGGTGGTAATTATAACTTTGGGTTGATTTCTCATATGGTCAATCAACTAATACTTATTAGATCAGAAAGTTTTCTTCTTGTTCCAATTTTCTTCAACAAAGAAAGTGACTTTCTGAGATAATAAGTATTAATAGAGTGAACATATGAGAAATCAACTCTTGGGATTTTATGTTGCCGGAATCCAAATTCCAGTTCTTAGTCTCTTCTGTACATCTTTTATCTGAAATCTAAACATGACATGAAAAAAATTGGAAAACTTCAAATATAAATCATTTACCTTGGGTGGCTTGTGGAGCAGGTATAACATGGACTTCCAGGTAACAAGGAAAGCATTTTCGTTATAGCTGACGGAGTTCTTTTCACCGTCAGCTTTACCAATCTGTGCATCATATCCAGCCTCATTGAAATAAGGCTTTTCATTGAGCACAAGAGCTTGAAGAGAGAGCAGAACTTGTAGAATCGTGGAACTTTTGGGGTTCCACACTTCATTTCCAGAGCCCGTCCATGTGTTTAAGAGGCTAAGGCAAACCTTTCCTGACTCATACAGGTTTGGATTGACACGAAGCCCGCCAGAGTGATAGTAGACCATCTGCACAATTTCATTTTTGCAAAATCTAAATAAGCTTTATCTGGAAAGTGTATGCTTGATCTTATAAATCAGAAAAACAGATGGACTTCACAATTGGATGGCGGAGTTAGATAATTGGATGTCTAAGAATGCGTAAGATCTAATGAATACATATGATATGAATTCAGATTCCAAATGAAGGCAAGGCTCATGTCTATCAATCAGAACATTGCGGAAATAGGCAACTACTTGTGCATCATGTTACAGATAAACACCACAAGCTATAGAGATTTACTTACAGGTGGCTCATGAGGATAGTCCGGAGGTAGGTAAATATCAAAGAAGAAGACTCCATCATGATACGGAGTCGCAGGTGCACCAATAATGGCAGCTCGAATCAAATCGGTTCTTTCCTCATAGATGCGTACATAGATAGTCTCTGTTTTAAGTTTTAATAAAGTCAGTGGGGATAAATAGCCAAAGAAATGCACTGTAACCATATATTCAATGATAAAGTGGTTTCTTGTTGATACAATCAGATATTATGCAGTTATATCCCAAAAAAGAAAAAATTTAAGCACAGTTGAGTTGTGGTATATTTAGGGTCTATATCTCAAGCCCCTCCCCCAAATGTTTTCCTAATTGGGCAATAATTTGTTTAGTTTTTCCAAACTTAAAGTTGGAATATTTCAGTTGGTTGATGTTCATACCACTTATCATCACTCGGAACTTTCTCCCTTCCTGGGTGAAAGTCATTAACTTTTAACAGCTATCAACCAACATTAAATTAGGAGAAGGGAACTTTCATTTTTGAGAAGAAGGGAGCTTTCTTAAGAAATTGATATGTTGTGGAGGGGTCGTTACAAACAGCAAAAACTAAACACTTGACACATAATATCAGAAACATCAAATCAAAAACTAATTTGTTGGCTGTTCTTCTTGCAAAGATCTGATGGAATAACCCACAAAATGAATTTTGAATAAAAGATCAATCATTTTGCTCTGATGCACAGATAAAAAACAAAACTTGTGGACTGCCCTACCAAAGGAATTACCATTTGCCTTCAGTACATGAAATCCAGAACAACTGATATTTATCATATTCCATAAGCTACTGATGAACAATATTTCAGGTATTAAAATTCTAGTCGCACATCTTGCAAATTCTCATTGAAAAGACAGGCTTATAGCTTTTCAAAATTTTCCCTTGTTTTCATACATTTGAGTAGCTTCACCATTCCCAATGTTATGACATTCTATTCCCCATTCCACCATTTTTTAGATTAACAAGTATGGCTTATACTTGTCAAAAACATCAGTAGATATAGAAAACTAAAGCAGAATGTAGATATCACATCATTAGACATACTTGAACAGAAAAATAGGTTGAAATTCTCACCAGGAAGATCACGTTCCAAAATGCTCCACTCTTGCTGGACCTTCTTCAGCCAACCTCTTCTCACCTGCGAAGTAATAGAAAGATTAAAGAACGGAAAAGAGAGTAGTAAAAAAGAACACTGAGCACACATGTTCATTTGGGAAAAACAAAAAGTATTTTGAACCTGGGATAACTGGGCCTTTCCAGCACCATCTGCAAAATGGTGGTCCGAAAAATCGGTGACCACATCAAACTGTCTAAAATGTTCAGGCAGCTTGCTGGAAGATGGCAAAGCATCATCTTTTTGGCCCTCAGTTGTTTCTTGTCCTTGCTCTAGTTCCATTTCAGGTGAAGCCTTCAAGTCCTCAAATGTGGGAATTCCTGCATTCAGATGGCTAAGTTCTATGACTTCCTCCTCATTGACAATCCTTGATTTCTGGCCTTCTTCTGATATAGTTTGGTATGTACCAAACAGTGATGTGCTCAAGGAGCCAAAAAGACTTGAGGTGATACTAGAGAAAAAGCCAATAGCAGTTCGAGAAACCAAACAGGAACCAGAATCCCACAAGCTCTCATTGCAACTTTCACTATTGCCACCAAACTTCAGCAAGCCCTGAATATAAAAAAAAATGAACTCTGTCAAACTTTCACACGAGAAGTTGAAGATTGTAAAATAAGGATACCTAATATCTAGTGAAAATCTGTGCAATATAAACTGCCTTTTAGTGTGGATGCCAAATGATCTTGCAATCACAGCGAAGGCACAACACACAGGGAGGCAATTAGACTGACCTTTTCCTCCTCATGCTTTGAGAGTTGACTTTCATTTGAACTCATCTCCACACCAGATGGCTCAGCATTTTCAGCATTGGATGCAGTAATGGAAACAGCAGCTTCACATTTATCTATCCGGTAGATCTCAAAGGGTGCAACCTGATGAGCATATATGAATAAAGACAAGATTTGAGCCAGCTCAAGGCATAAACAAAAGATTAGGAAGAAGTTTCTCAAAGTATTTTAGCCCTTGATACATTATTTGTTAATTTCAACATTTACCATGTGAACAGTACTCCGTAAAAAATAAACCCTTTTGGTTACAAATTTCAAGCTCTTTCCTCTTATCAACTTTAAGCCAAAATATGTCGAATTTTAAAAATAATGTAAAAAGAACAATAATGAAGTGATTGTAGGAAAGCATGAGTGCTAATGTCAAATAACAGTAAGTATCCTTTTGAATTTCCAAACAGGTTAAATGTCATGCTCACTTTCAGCTTTGGGAAACAAAGTGACAGAAAAATAGATAGGATTTAACCCCTAAAAAATAAAAGAACAGAAAGAAGAGTTCCCTTACCATGCTTGTAAAACCAGTAGCCCATTTTACTTCAATATCGCCATCTTTGAAGCCAACAATAATACCAATGCAAGATAAATGATCATATTTGGGGAAATCCAAATTATCCTTTCCAGTATCAACATTCTTAAGATCAGTGTTGCTGTCCATGCCAGTCTCAGAGAACATGTGCGTACTTAAACTCTTTCCCTCAAGACTGAAAACCTGATCCTCACAAAACTTGCAAACCGCATCACCCAAACAGTATGAGTAGTCTGGATGGTCCATCAGTTCATATGCACTCACAATTTCTTCACTTTGCTCAACCCTGAAGTTATTTGGTTCATTCAAGGAATAAGTTGTCCATTTTACCTTCACAGTTCGCTCCTTTGCGTCAACGCATCTCACCACACCCCAGCGTTTTGGACTGGGAACAGATGAGTCATCACCCATTCCCTTCTCAAGCACGAACTGCTCAGGCCAAAACTCATGAGCGTCCACAATATTGACAGGGAAAACAGAATCTGAGTCCAATCCAGTAGTCACGCTTCCATCCTGCCATAAAACATCAACTTTTGTCCTTGTCTTGGAAATTACAGCAACTTGCAAAAAAGTTGAGCTCCTATTACTTTTCTGAGATGCCTTGTTTAGTTGCCTATGCTGTTCCATTGGTCCACAGGGAGGTGAGCTTTGAATACTCTTTCGCGCAATGTTCTTAGAGTCAGCAACTGGAAGTACACAGCAATCTCCAAGCTGCCACTTTGCATGGGAGTAGCAAGACAACAAGGTCAACTTTTCTGAGTCCTGCAACGTTGGAGGACTGGGCATCTTTTCACAACCAAGACTGCCACAGCCAATCCAATCTACATGCACCACTCCAGCCTCCAGAGCATAAATGGTACCTAGCTCTCTTTTGCCACTTCTTACACCACATAACCAATTGGTTGACCCGGAGGCAGATACAGACTGAACTTGCACCCTTTGACCCGGATAGAAAGGATATTGGGGGTCTTCAACTAAATCAGGGGAAATGGGTGTGAGTATTTCTGAACCTTCTGCTGAAAATTCAGACTTTGCACCATCATCAAAGAGAACTTTAATTTTATCCACAATCTTTTCAACTTTCCCTAGCCATGGGCCCATCACTACATAATCCCCAACTGAAATTGGATGTATTTTCACAAGATCTTTTGAGTTAACATCTTGTATTTTGCTTCCATAAATACTTTCCAAGTCAACAGTCATCTCGACGTTGACCACTTTTCCCATCTGTCCAGATGGTTCTTTTTCGGAACATACTATGTCCCCATACATGAACACCCTCTCAAAAGAGAGGAAATCATCGATCTTACCGATGCTTTCCTCAAGACTTGAAAGAATAGAACATGCATGCCCACCATACAGATATTCAACATAATCCTGATCATCATAACTGCTGCTGTCGCTGAAACTATCGAAGTCACTTAGAGATGTATCCATAATGTGGAATCCAGAGAAATATTTTCTGCAATTTGAGAAATACTAATTGATAAGTCAAGAAATGAGGGTTAAAAACCATAGTATTGGAACAAAAGTTGCAGTCAGTGATTCTTGGTGCTTAAGTAGATCAAATAATTTCTATAGATACAAACAACTGACTGAAACTTTGACTTGAAAGATTAACACACACTTTTAACAGTTAAAACAACATTATATGCTTCATAATTATTCAGTGGCTCATATAAAGTACTGCACTATACTTGTTCAGAACCAAGAACAATTGATTTGGATGACTTGAATGGGAAAAAATGGCAATCATGATCAGCTTAACTAAGTTGACTAAGCCAATCTCTATTGGTTTTAGACAATATAACTGAAGATAAATTACATGGACAAATAAATGATGAGTAAAGACATACCACAAAAGTCACTTGCAAATCCTTGCTGCGTGATACAAGCTTACAAATTGATATGGATCACCTGCTGATGACGAATACCGATACTGCCAACGATGACTGATGTATATTTCTAAAGATAATAAGATCTTTAGGTCAATCTTTTCTTTAAACAGAGACCAAGATAGTATCTCCAAAAGGAGATAATGCCAAAGGAGATTTGCCCTAAAGACAAAAGGTGGTGGAGTCTAACAACTCCGAAATGCCAAAGGAGATTTGCCCAGAGAAACGAAGTCCACTAGAAGGGTTGTGTGGAGAAGAAAGTTCCAATTAATTGTGGTCCTAGTAGAAGTGCCGCTTCAGCTCTTCCTAACAGGTTGAAGAGGAAGTCCAACTTGCCAGAAATATGGATCAATTGTTTACCAACAAAGGAAGATGACACCTAGAATATAACCACGGCAAAGAACCACCAAACCACGGAACTTACAATTTGCCAAAGGAGATTTGCCCAGCAGAGCCAATAGAGAGACGCATATGTAAATATATGCTTTTTCTTAAAAGAATTTTCTCCTCTCAAAGGCCAGGGGAATTTTGCCAAAAAAAAAGATTTGCCCCAAAAGAGATGTCTTGGACAGTTGAATCAACCAGAAATAGACAGATGTGTTGGCTAAAGTGCTTAAAATGCGAAAGATATATCCTTTCTTGAGTAATGTTCAGCAAAGGAAGCTGCTTAGAAAATGTTGGTTGATCTGACGGACAGAACTATCAGGAAATCCTTGCAAGAAATGTTGTAGCTTGACCGTGGAACCCAACTTTCTTCCGAGTCAAATCAAACTGAGCTGTTTCAAAATATTCGTGAAACCTGAGAGCAGAATAGATATTAATTTCAACACAATGCTATTTGATATGTAAAGCAGCAAAACAACAGTTCTGCAGTTTCTTTCGGCCAACAGATACATAGTATGCATTGCAATAGAGACACGGCAAGAAATTCTAAGATGATTAAGGACCAATTTCTAAGTGAAACTTGCTACTCAAAGAGTAATTGAGTGATGGCTGAACTTGTATGTACATTTTTTCATTTAAGATGTTGTTTGAACCTACAATAAGATCAATTAAAGCTCTATAGTTTATTGCTTCAGCGTGCTTTTATCTGACCACAATTTTTTTTTAATCTGTAGCTAATTCTAAAACCCAAATCCATGACCCTTCAACACCTCAAAATGAATTGAAGACCATATAAGGATCACAGTTCTCGATCTTCTCCAGCTAACAACACTAGTAAAATCAACCACTTCAATGAGCAGGACAGAAATACCTCCAAACGTCATGGTATTGGGAAAATGATCATCTCATGTTTGTACTCCCAATGATCAAAAGATGTTGCACAACTATTAATTAAGAATAGACCTATTATATTTCCCTTAAATAAAGGCCTCATAGTGATGAGTTCCAAATTGAAATTTGTTGAGAAGTTTAGGTCTTCGAATTATTACATCAATGACATTAAAATATATCTCTATACTGGGATCCATTTTTCTATCTGTGTGAACACTTAGTTTGAGACTTCCAAAGAGAAGAGATTCATACAGGGTGTTTCTATCCTGGTAAACAGAAAGAGTTCAAGAAAGTGATGACATTCATCATATTCTCAGAGAAGATATTGTAGTTTTTCTTTATAAATTGAATCTCTTAAGATCTAAGATTTTAATAGTGGAAGATTCCAAGGCTTTTTCAATCATCAGTCACTGTATTATCTGTGTGTTTGTCCAGAGTCCACCTCTTTGACATTGAGTATCTACTCTAAGTGAGAGAAATGAGTTTCTTGTTCAGCTTTAACTTTGCTTTTTTCACAATTTAATCCAATTTATTAGCCTAAAACTTTTATAAACATCATACCACACCCTTATCCTCTCTCAGTTCATTCGTAAAACTTGAATATTTCTGTGCGCCCAAATAATGTTAAGTTTATGATTATCGATGATTTGCTTCCTTGGGATCAGTTGTTAAGCTTTCAAATGCATTAATACATGAGAAATGTCTAAAAATCTATTATCTTCTGATTCCATTTCTCACTTCAGAAGTAGGACGAGCCACACACTAATAAACAATATTTGCTCCTAGATATAAAGTATATGGTGCATCTAGTTTCAACAGAGATTTTTCTCTGGTTTGACAATAGCTTGTACTGCACATATCCTTGAAGACCTTAACGGCTTAACCTGAAGACCCTCTATGATTTTTCTTATTTATCCTCTCTGACGAGATAGACAACATTCTAGATGTAATTCCCTGAGCCCCCATGTGTTCAGAATCAAAGTTAAAGGCTACACTCAACAGTCAACATCTATCATGTGACTCCTTTTCCATTTAATTAATGGATGCACATCCTAAAGCATATCAAAACTCAAACCTAATCTTATCCTTGCATGTCCGTAGCACAAACTAGAATCATCCTCCATCTAAGGAGGAAAAAAGAAGAACAAAACTAGTAAATAAAATTCTCCCAACAACTTATCAAAAAAATTCTCCCAACAAATACAGTAATATGGAATAACTAATAAGAGACATGTGCAATTACATTCCTTTTTCCTCCCATTTGATAGTGGTGGTGTCTGGGCTAGCTTACGTGCACCTTGACTAAATGTGTTATTATTATTCTTAATCAATATTGAGGCAGTTAGTAAAACTTTACCAAATCACCAAACAATATTTTGCTATCAATTTTCCTTTTCTGATGGTCATATAGACACCAGGCACAGTGGATAAAGCAAATTGCATCTAAGAATTTCATTTGGTGTTCTACTCTTCTTACTGTCCTAAACTTTCAATGAAAACAAACTTTTTCATCTCTGAATCAAAACTCCAAAAAAAAAAACCTTTTGAATTGAATGAAGCTGCTAGTATCCCTAAAAGTTCAATAAAATTCAAACACAAAACACATCTTCACACAGAGAACACAAATAAGAAGGAAAATTCCATCCCTTTGTTCACTGCATATCACACACATAAATAGAAGTTTCAGAAACATATTCATCAAGGTGAACAAATACAGATGTTAGATAATTCAAACAACAAAACAGCAAAAAGAGGAGAGAAAAAAAAAGGCAAGACAGTCTTAGGAGAAAAGGGAAACAAGATTATATAAGTAGCAAGAAGTTGAGAAAGTTACCATCTTTTTTCCCTCTTATGCTCATATCAACCAAATACACCTCTAAATGAGTAAATTGAAGCAACCCCAGAAGAGAGCCTTTGACAAAACACACTAAGCCCACTACAACCAATCTTTTTCTCTAAGCAAACTTCTTTACCCTCAACCAAAAAGCCAAGAAAAAGAAGGATTAAGGGAATTCAGAGAGGCAAATCACCTCCCTAAATTCCCATAATCCACTCATATTCAAATCTTACAAACATGGCAGCATTAAAGTTGCAAAATCACCAACCCCTTTTTCTCTAATCAACTCTCTTCCACTATGTGTGTGTTGAGTGTGAATAAAAATGAATTCTTGAATGTTAAATGGAGATTTATGTGTAGTGTTACTGTTTTTCAGAGCCAAATAGGTAGAGAAGTATTAAAACCCCATATATACTTTTTATTATTAAGAAGAATATACCATAGTATCTACTCCTACTTTCTTTTGTATGTATTTTCTGCCGTACAAGCTAACAGTCAGCATCTCATATTTACAGAACTACCCTCTGTGCCTTTAATAATCAATTGTCACATTGATCCCAACTTGGATTCTATTAATTAAATTAAATAATTTATCACTTTTGTTCTTTTGAAAAAGATAGTGCTGTTTTAATATATTTTAACCTTTATATGTGATGATTCTATAATTTCTAGTTTATGGCAGGTGTGGAAGAGTCAAAAGAATGATGTATCGCATATCTTTCGCATTTTCAATTCGTGAATTACAAGTCATACCGATTCAATTTTATTATTGTTATAAGTCTAAAAAAAAATTGAACTTTTATTATTTTTTTGATAAATAGTTGTATAAGTATTAACTATGATGGTGTATATCATTTAAGAAGATATGGACATAGGCATAATACATAAACATGACCCTTAATTTGGTTTTAGCGGACAACTATGCCCTCCAACTTTGAGTATATACAAATAGACACTTAAACTTGTATAAAATTAAATAAGTAGACACACGTGTCCTACATGACATAATACACGTAGGGTGTCATGTAGGACGAATGTGTCTATTTGTTCAATTTTATACAAGTTTAAGTACCTATTTGTGCACGTCCAAAATTAAAGATCATAGTTGTCAACTGACACTAAGTTAAATGTCATGTTTTTGTATTATACCTAACATGAAAACTTGTCATGCATGTTTGTCTGTTTCTCTATATCCATGATCTTCATATATGACACTGTCATTATTGAAACTGAGTGTAGTGAAAAGGACCAAATTTTTAAGGTTTGACTAATTTCTATTTATGTAATTAGTCTCTTTGGACTTTGTTTCAATTCATAACATTTGAAAAGAATCTGTTTTAAAACAAATGTCATTTTCTTATACTTAAAATAAATTTTTCATTTTTTTTATTTTTAATAAAATAATAAATTTAAATTATATCAGATAAATTGAGAGGGAGAAGATATTACTATTCAACTTATTATACTCCACATCCACTAACATCTTGTACTATCTAAGTTCTACTAACATCTTGTACTATCTCTTAAAATAGATATGAAAGGCTTGACAAATGGCATTACAAGAAGGGGTTTTCGTGATTAATAAAGTCTATAATAATATACTAATTCTTTATAGACACTTAACAAAAGTCGCCATTAAAGTAAGCATACACATTTTGAAAAGAAAAAAAAAAAAAACTAGCACGACACACTCAATATTTACGAATATTCCATCATAGCTTAAGTAATAATCTAAATTTATTTCCGAATATTCCAAAATAAATTAGGTTTTCATATGCAAAAATGTGTGACAAAATGGCAAGTAAAATCTCACAATTTGAAAGTCTATTGGAAAAGGGATAGTTACTAATATATATTTTTTGACTGTCTAATTTTGATCATTTTTAATAAATTAGATAGTCAAAAAATATATATCAGTAATTATCCCATTTTCATTAATAAAGAATGCTAAAGTCTTTACCGGCATTAGTTAAGTGTTATTAGAATCAATGTTGTTAAAGGCTTTAGGAACATATACAAAGAGTGTTAATTGCCGCTAAAAATATATATTTAGTAGCAATTAAGCTATTGTCGTTAATTAATTACCGCTAATAATCATTAATATCATATAATAATTGTTCCCCAAAAACTCATAGTAATATATATATATGTTAACCTAAGTTATGCGACTGTTCAATTTTGATTTCGTACTCATGTCGGATTCTCTAAAAATAAATTATTTTTAAAACAATTAACATGTATCTATTGATATTTTTTAAGAGTTCGAGCAACATAGTGGTAACTTAGCGAGCAAAAAGGGTATCGGTGAACAACTTCATTTTTTTTTTGCTGACACACAAGTCAATGGAGATGTGGGCTTTTCATACTGGATGTGATGACATGTACTAATGTTATGTCAATTAAATTCATACGATACTAATTTCAGTAGTAAGTTTTTACAAAAAAAAAAAATAAGTATTGCATCAAATAGAGCTTACGTAAACATTCATTTGTAATATACATAAATTATATTAGATTGTGGTTAAAATCTAAAATGACAAGGAAGAAATCCAAAAAGCAAATAATATATAATGCATAAGTGAATGTTCTTTATGTGTGACCGTTAAATCCATTTAATATAAGAAAAGTTTTATGTATAAAACAAAAATAATAATTATAAGTAACCTACGAAATCAATTCTCCCGTGATAAATTGAGGCCAAGAAATTTAGCCATCCGTTCAACACAACTAAGAGACGATATTATTCAAAAAAGCAATCACTTTTTGCCTAGTCATAATTTTGTTTTTAAGTTAATAAGTAACACTTTTCTTGAACAAGTTTGGTGTTGAATTACAACATTTTCCACCACATATATAATCAACCAAACAAGAGTTGTCTTTATGTATTATATGTAACAACATCCTAGGTTTTTTAATTCCCTCAATCTTCTAACTATATATATACATACATATGTCAAATTGTCAATGTTAGAAGAATCTTCCAAGAATATTCTTTTAGAAATCACTTTTGTTTCATAATATTAGAAGCACATGCATCCTAATTTGTCTTGCTTAATAATTTTATTCATTTCTATCTATCATGCAAAAAAAGGGAAATGCATTGTCTACCATCACTAGCTTATAATTCAATCATATTATAACTAGATGTGTCTACAGAGAGTAGAGTGTACGCAGATCTTAATTACCACTGCATCGAGGTGATAGAGAGATTGTTATCAACTCAAGTGCATAGAAATTATTCTATGGAGAGGGATTTACATAAATAAAAGGCCAACTTAATTAACTTTTACAAGTCATTTAATCACTATCATGTGCTTACTTGACTCTTTTCAAGTTATACGAAATGATTAGGAAGGTGTTGTTAGATGATTTAATTTTTAAGTGATTTACTTATTTATAAATATATATGTTGAAGTAAAGATGGATTTATTCTTTTTAAAGGTACAAAGTTGGAATTAGATCCAAAGGTAACAGTAATATGCACTAATCTTTATTGGAAAGACATTTTAACAAAGTGGAAGTTTTTTGGGGTTTGAAAATGACATTTTCCTAACTTTCAATCTATTTCCACTTCAGTAAGTCTACCCAACTCTTTATTTTTTAATTAAAAAAAAAAAAAAACCAACTCTTTATTTATTTTTGGTGGGTTTCAAATTCAATGGTCTTAGCACTTTACATGATTGTGTTTTTTCCCTTGAATTAATCCTTTTTTTTTAATGTGTGTATTTGCATTTGGTTTTATACTTAGTTCTTATGCGCATGCAGGGACCACGAATCACTAATCACCAATAATTAAACACTTTTTTTTGTTAGAGATACATTTACAACATGGGAGTAAGTATATACTTTCTCTGTTTTGTTTGTCCAATTTTGATTTGTTATGGAGCTTAAGCAAGTAAAGAAAACTTTTGAATCATGTGATATTAAATTAAAGATATGTAGAATGTTCCCTAATATTCTTTGATCTTATGGTCTTAAATATGTCACGTAAAAAATTAAAATTAAAGAGTTTTAGAAATGGAGAGACATATTCTTTTAAACGAATTTAAAAACAAAAATTAGACAAATAAATTGAAACAGATGAAGTAGTAAAGGCAATACTCAGTGGTGTAGCTAGATATCCTTGGTCGAAAAATTATACTATGTAATATGTATATAGAAAATTGTATGAAATATAAAGGTCAAAAAATATTTTCAGTACGTATATATTAAATCTTGGACATTCTTAATAAAATTTGTGACGGAATTGACTATTGCACGTTTATATTAGGTGGTGTGTGCGCTTTGAACTAATCAAACACACTGTTGTATTTAAGAATGGGTGTCATCCAAATCAAGAAATGTGGTGTGTCTATAATAAGTGAAAGTGGTCACAAATTTCGTTGTAATCACAGTTTTTTTAATCCATCAGATTAAGTTGAATTATAATGGCAGATAATCAGATAATCTAAATCACCAAAAAGCAAAAAAGATACATTCAACAATCAACGGCAAATCAAACCAAACTCCAAAAGTAATTGATTTTGTGTACACAAATAAACAAGACTATTACTTGTCTGGCTAGAACGTAATTTTTTCTAACCTATTGCTTTTGAACGTGAGACTTCATTGACCACTAGGTTACACCCTACGACAATTAATTTAACGTTAGAGGTTAATGGAAGGAGGAAAAGATGGTGGACCATGAACACTTTGATCATATTGACATTATTATTTGTGGGAAGTCATGTTGTAGAATTAAAAATGAAAAAAATCATTCTTAATTCAGAAAAAAGAAGCACAAAGTGCTCATGCCATGTGTTTTAATTTTAGGTGTTGATCAACTGGTCAATTTTTCAAGATTTTTGCTTCTTTCACAATATTCTATCACTTCAATACAGTTATACCCACAACTCAAAAGGACACTAACACATATACATTACCATCATAAAAATACAAATCTTGAGTTGGAAAGAATACATAAAAAGTAAAGTGGAAACAAATTTATATAATAGTATGTTATTGCCCACTTAGAAATTTTAATTATTCATTTTTCTTTAACTCTTTTTTTACACCTTAGAGATATTGAATAGAAAAGGATGAACTTCATGGCCACAAAGTAATTTCTTCTTCAATTGATTAGTAAGTAATCAATTTGATGTATGATCATTTGGTGTTCAGTATTTATTGATCCGACTGATTCAGATTCGTATAATGTAAGACTCACTAGGAAAAGCGTTTACTACCAAATTATAGTCATACATTATAGATATACCAACAAAGATATTAATTATGTTTATTTTCTGTAGAATATGGTTACACATGTTAATGAAAATGAAGTTTTGTGAGTGGAGTGGGAGGCTAATAGAGTCGTCGTTAGTGGGAGGGACTATTTATATTGACACAAAGGATTCCATTATTAGCTCTTTTTTTTAAAATTAAAATACAAATTGGAGCACTGTGAGGTCTTATTATTCCTTTCCTAGCTTTAATTTGTTCATCAATAATACCTAGCTCTAATGATATCCACTTATTCTTGTCTTATTTTTTCAAAAAGAGAAGAAATGTAAAATAAATAAATAAATCAAGGTCCACTTCAAGTACTTTTGTATTTATGGGGGAAGCTAAATCCCAAAAAGCTTAATCATTAGCTCTAAAAGAACACAACTTAATCAAGAGCAAAGAGAGATTATATAAGAGTTTGAGTTTCTAAAGAGGAAATATGATTACAAAGATTAGAAAGGGATGTTCAATGAACTTGTTTAGCCAGTTAGCACAGAAAATCTCATTCATGTGAGTTTTGGTGGATAATGTTATGTGGTACCTTGTGCTAATTGAAAGTTGAACGTACCCAATATAATAATCGAAACAAAGAAAATGAAAAAAATTGCATGGGATAAAGTAAGATGCTTTTAAAGAAATGGTAGGGCAAAGTTTACAAGTGGAGCCACAGAACTACTATATCATAGAGGTGACAGAAAGTGAAGAGAGAGAGAATTCATCCTAATCTTAAGTATTGTTTTAGAGTCAACTAAGAAGATATACCTGCAAGCTAGGTTTTGCATACACCAAACATCTTCTCTTATCAACAAGTGGGACAGTCTGTAGACTTGGGTAGTGTCTGTGGTGGCTACTGTTTGAATCTCTGTTTCTCCAAGTTGTTCAATCAGATATTGATAATGCCACATGTGTTTGTCAAATACTATCTACAACTTAAAAGATCAAAGCAATATGATTGATACTTCATGTCTGTAGACTGTAACGCAACTATTATATGTAAATATTTAGACCTATTCTGATTTCTGTTACCAGAATAGCTTTACAGGTTTAGCTCAATCAAGGGCACAATGCTAATGTTATATGTCCCTTTGGGGACATCCGATAAAACTGGAACCAAACAATGCTAATGTTTTATACAAGAAGGCAGAAACCAAAAATAACATGATTTAGTGTAAATACTCGATGCAGTAGGTATTTACTGCCTGACTACTACTTAGAGAAAGGAAGTACCAGCAAATAGATGAGAAATAGTCAGCACTGCTTTAAGAGTAGGAAATACTCCTTTGCAAGAAATATTATTTTTTTCAGCTTTGATGAGCTATATGCTCTCATAACCAAATAACACATCCTCAAGATTTGACTATGTTAAAAGCCTACAACATATTCATTCCATTCCATCTGACCTCATGTGGCATCTGAGTTCTAACACAAAATTTATAAGAGAAAACGAGAATGGAAAATGCCGACTGTGTCTGCTGTATATGCCAAAAATCCCCTACTCAAGCAACTTTCTTTAACCATCTCACCATTTTTAAGCTGCTACTGCTACCTTCTTTGCATCTTTCTTCTCTGTCTTGAGAATTGGTGCCACTTCAGGCTTTTCAACTCCTTGAATATCCGTAATCCTCAACTTTGTTAATTCCTAATAGATAAGAAAGAAAAGAGGATGACAAGTTAAAAGTAATAAACATATTTCTTTAACCTTCTTATTGATGAATAGATGACAAACCTGTCTATGCCCTCGTGTTCGTCGATAATTCTTTCGTCTCTTCTTCTTGAATATCAGTACTTTAGCATCTAATGCCTGGACCAAGACAAGGACAGATTAAATTTCTTAATCTATCTGAATTGAGATAAAGCTGTACATATACATATTTTATTTTAACGAAACTAAGTTAAACAGCCAAGCTCAGAGCCTCAAAATCTGCATCAAAGAGTGGTTTGAGGAATTTCTATAGCCAACTTCTCAAACTTTACGAGAATGAGAGTATATTTTTTTCAAAATGACAGAGGTGACCGGGCCAGCTTACGTGCACTTCAACTATTTTATTGGGTACCTGCTACCTCCTATTCTCAAAGTACCGGGTAACTCTGACGACCAAAGCTTAGGCAGATGAGAATGACAGTATACTAGTCAGAAAGGATCAGAAAACCCCACAAATAAATATGCAAAGAGGCTGAAAAAAGGTAAGAGTCGTGACACAACTATCTTACATGCTCCTCAACAACAGCATGAACAGCTGCATCGGGCAATATAGGCCTGCCAATGATTGTCTGTGTCTTTGAGCCCAGCAGCAGAACCTTGTTTAGAATCAACTGAAAATAAAACAATGACAGGATAAATTATGTATTCAGTCAACAGAGTTTTTTTTTATGATAAAGATATTCACACAACAGAGATTCCAATGTACAAGCATTTTCTCACAGGTAGAAAGCAGGCACAAACTAAAGAAGTAGATAAGGAAAACCACAGAGCAAGCTTCATCAAGGTCAAGCATAGGCAATATAATCTACATTGTGTAGCTTACAACCTTTTTGGTAATTTAACTTCTTTATTACTTACCAAAGTAAATATTTACAAAACCAAGGCTAAATCTTAACTCATTTAGTTGTCCATAACAGTCTAACAAACAAACACAAAGTATATGTCTTTACTCAAGGCTTTGGAACTCACCTCTTAGGGAGGGTATCTTGTAGTCCCTAAGCAAACACTAGGACACATACCCACTCAACACCTAGACAAATAAACTATAAAAGGAAATACTGCAGTGCACTCCAATTTTTAACAGTTTCAACTGATGTTGAGTATGCAGGCTATCTCCCTAGCAATACTTTCCCAAGTCTCTTGATTTCTTCTAAAATACTACTACCTGATTTTTTCGCTATCCAGATAGCATGAACATTTTAGCATACATCAATTTAAAAATATGAGCTGCTTGTGAGTATCCTTTTCCATTCTGAATAGTTCACTATAAGTGATGATCCCATGTGTGTGCTAAATAGCTTTCTCTGTGAAGCCAGTGCAGCGATATGTTCCATAACTCTCTAGTATCAGCAGTTCAGCATAGTCAACAAACAAATGACCCCTTGTTTCACAGTGACAATGGCAGAAAACACAAGATGGATCAACATTGATTCCCCATTTGGTCTTGCATCATTTCTGAACATTAGGCCTTTGCTTCAGATTGTACTAGAACTAATATTCTCTCAAGAAAACATGAACCATACTATACTTATTGGTAATAAGGTTGTTTCTCACTTATTTTTGTTAAAACTGAGACATAAGATTGTTTTGTAAAGCAAGAATATGTTGGTAGTTATTTCTAACAGAATTGAAAAAACCAAAATAAAATGGGCTTTAGTATGGAATCATATCAAAAGAATTAGTTTCAAAGGGAAACCAAGACTTCTAAGCAAGCACATCTCAAAAGATGAACATTTTCAACAACAGAATGCAAGTCCCCTTTTTCTTTTCTTTTTGAAACTTGGTAACTTTGTATTATAACACAATAGTACATGGGTAGTACTAAACCTTATATACAGATGAACTCCAAAACTCCACTGTTCTAAATCTAAATTGAGTCTAAAACATCAATTATAGAGACAATTTCATTTGAGTATAATTGATTGCACCAAAAACATAACAACAAAATGCAGTTGAGTTTAACTTTCTGCATACTTATTCTCTATGCTCTCAAAATACCTAGAATTTCTCTCTTTCCAGGTTGCCCACCAGATTGAAGCAGGGATATATTACTCTCTTTTGATAATAAAAACTTCTTAATTCTTCTCCATTGGAACAAATAGTCTCATGAACCCTCCCAATGTCATTACACCTACATATTACATCTTGTAGACTCTTCTTCCAAAGAATCTGATTAACTGATATGGTATACTGAAGTTTGGCATGACACATAACAGAACAATGGGTCTTCAGAATCACAGAAAAGGTTACCAGACTTTGTAATCAGTATAATAGATCTATATGGAAAATTGTAACATGCATTTATATTTCACGTTTAAAAGAAAGGTGAAGATTTAAAGAATAATCAACGACAGGGACTATTTGCATGGTTTTCAAGATTTTTCTTCTTAGTTGCATGTTTTTTTATATAACTAAAGAAAAGCAGCATAGCTTTTTCTTCTTCTTTTTTGGATAAGGAAGAAAGTTGCATTGCGTCTATTAAAAAAAAAGGTTTCTTTAATTAATAAAAATCATAGAAAAATCATGGGGATTATAGTAAGTATAAAATTTCTCAAAAAAACACATTGTAATAAGAGGTCATACTGTTTATCAGACTCTTATCGAAGGTTCGGTAAGAAAAGAAGTATTTTATGCTTCATCAGTTCTGAATCATCTAACATATCCCCAGGATGAAGCCAATAAAGCTACAAATTAATGTTTATAATTAGCACCACCTTCCCTTACTTGAACAAATAAGAGAGCTTAAATGAACAGGATCAAAATTCACCGAAACTGTTGACAGCATCAACCCCCAACCTTCTAGTTTTTGCTTCCAAATGAATATTTAGCAGGTAAGGATGGATGTAGTATGAAGAAGAGGGATCCTCCACTTGAACTACAGCTATAGTTGAGCCAATTCTTTCTAAAATATCTACATTTACAGTTGTACTAAGCATATACTGACATAAAATCCTAGATCTGCCTCGGTTAACAATGTTTATTACAAAAAGACATCAACTTTCACACAACATTCAGAAAGTGAAAACCAAACTCACCTTGTCATTTACTTCACAGAACTTCAGCTTCTCCACAAAAATGGAATCGCCATTGCTCACTTTAAACTGGTGGGAACCAATCTACATCATACAGAAAACCTCTTCAATCCTCATACAGCTACAGAAACTTCAACAATAAAGTAAAGCTATTTCATTTAATCCCAACATGTATATCATCCTTATCTATTTCACTACATTTTCCTCCCTACTAAAATACTGTACTGGACTTGAACTTGCCTTTTAGGCTAGCTCATGTGAGACCAATGTCATTTAGCAATGCCTATCAGACTATCAGACAGAAAACAGCATAATGGATATTGAGGATTCGTGTATCCCAAACCCAACTAATTTAGGATTGACCTATATAGAAAAGAGCAAAATGATAGAAATTAGAACCTGAATAACAGCATATACGGGTTCATATGGCTTGAAAACCCGGTCCGATTTCTGAAGTGGGCCGATCACTTTATACCCAATTTCTGCCGCCTCGTGCTCTTTCTCCTCCGGTGTGTACTCTCTTCCGGGCTCACTCTTCGACTCCACACCCTCAACATCATCGTCATCGTCATCGTCATCATCATCATCATAATCTGTTTCGTCTTCACTTTCATCCTCATCGCTATTGTTCGGTCGATTCGAAGAGAAATGCCGGTGGAAAGATGAACTTTTAGTGCTAATATGGGGGCATTTGGGAGACGAAGTTAGTGTGTTGATGGAATTGAGCAGTGCTGGGGTTAGGGTTTGAGAGGAAATGGAATTGAGGGAATTGATATATGGGTTTGGAGAGAGAAGGTATGATAAATGACGTGTTAGGGTTTGAAGGCATCGCCGATTCGCCATTGTTTGGCTGAGTTTTGAGCTGACGAGGAAGAAGAAGGGTTTTGGGGTGATGAAAATCTAGGGTTTAAGAGTGAGGTGGAAGATGGGGTTTCTGTCTGTCTCAGTTCCTTCAGATTGACTCAGTAACACGACTCAGATTTACCACTAAACTACACCCTCAGGGTCGCTATGATTTGATTAACAAATAAGAATAATATTCACGAGATTTTTTATAGAAAACTTAATCATATGCGTACAAAAAAAAAAAAAATCTCAATTCATAAAATAATTTTATTTATCTCATTCACCAACCAAAAAATCGTTTATAAAAATGATTAATTTTACTCTTTATACATACTCATGTACCATTTTGTCGTGTAAAATATAGTAGCTAATCAATGTTGTGTTAGCTTTAGGTTAATGACTCTGTGTAACTTGAAGTAGAACTAATAAATTCGCCCTTCTTAGTTTGCACCTTTTCATTGTTATCAAATATACTCCCTCAGTAAATTTTGTCTTTAACATATCTATTAAGAAAATAATAATTGATATAATAAATTTATCATTTCAGCCTTATTAATTAGTAAAGTGCCAAATATTTATTCACTATATTTTTCAAAGACACATTAACTCAATATTAATAAATTGAGGGTATAATTAAAAAATATATATATTGTCCTTCCTTGATTTGTCAAAACTAACAAGTAAGAAATCAAATTAATAAATATTTATAAAGACGGAAAGAGTAGTTTTTGCAAATAAGTCATGCGTTTGATTGATTCTTTCACAGGTATAATACTGGGAAATTCTTGTCACAAATTTCACATCCAGTATATTTGCAAATCGAGACACTGCTTTTGGTGCTTGTAAAATGAAGAATAATAGATAAACACTCAATATTTAAGTAATTTAACCATGAAAGTCCCAAATTAAAGTAAGAAGATAAAACAGTTCACCATGGTTAAGAAATAAAAGCTTTTTAGTAACCATAAAAGTGAATTTCTTCCTTTCTCAGTTCTAAAGGCTTTCAGAAAGTACATGTAGCTTGTATGATGTGGGGCTGTAATTTGATAACTCATTTTAAGACTCTCAATTATATACAACAAAAAATAATAAATTGGTCACCTCCTAAAAGAATTGACGGAAAATTTTAATACCGCCTTTTCTTGTGAAGAAGAACAACAGCTATAACACTCATCTTGCACAGTTCCCTCCTATCGATGACTTCAGGGAAGGAATGAATAAGAATTTACCTAAATAAATATTTATATGAAGTTAAGATCTTAACTGCCCGGAATAACTTTTCTATGACGTCTGGATTTCCTTTCTCTCCCATGCTTCGTGGGTATCTTTTTGACTGGACTAGTAACAAAACTTGACATTGAAACATTGGGCAGAGTTTCATCAATTACAGGTGGTGGAGGATGAACAACTGCAATAGCAACAGGTGGAGGTGGGGGAGGGGGAGGCCAGCGCTCAAGAACGTCTCTATGATAACCCTGCAGAAACCAGAAAATATGCCAGGTAGTCAATCTATCATGTACAAGAATTCTGAAATAAGCAATGCCAAGGTTTAGTACGCAGAAGAGTAAGTCATCGTTTCAGAAAGAAAGAGTGAAGAAGGGCATTTGAAGAACTAAAGGCCAGCTTTACAACAGAAAACTTTAACAGAGATGTGGACTAGCAATACTAACTGCATTTTGTATTTGCTTCCACTAATACCACAAGTATCAATACAGCACAATCCATGGATGTATAGCCGTAATACTAATCAGGCACCCACGTTAACCTTTTATGACTGTTTTTATGAAATTCTCAAGTGATCAAATACAGGTAAGGAAGCAGGTCTTTTGTTTTCAGATTCTATTAAAGAGACTACAAATCAACTCAATCCAAAAGGAAAAGACATAAAGCTCACCTGAATCACAAAGTTTCGCCGTTCACAGTCTAAGAACATATTCAAAGTCCAATTTGTCTTTTCCCTGATCTTGTCTCTCACAATGGCAAAGCTAATTTGGTCTCTTGGAGTGAAGCGGTCCACTTCATTAAACCAAAGGCAAGTAAAGAGATTGGAGATCGGAATATGCTCTTTTATAATTACACACCCCTCGGGAACGTCTGCAAACACAATAAGTATGCTCAAGTGGTCTACCAAACAAAAAATGGCTAATTTTAAGAAGGGATCAGCGGGAGAGGAATTATTCATAAGTAAAGAAAGACGAGATACGCAAGTATCACACACTGACCACTTGAGATAGGAAGTTTAGCTCTGGTATATGGAGTTAGACCGTCCTTTCGATAGAAGTCAACCTGGAAATCGATGGAAGCATTGTCAAACTTAGAAGCAGCCTTATTAGCCTCTGCTTCTACAAACACATCAAAGCGCCTGTAGTGTCTTGATATTGCAAAGCTTGCATTTTTTCTCCACAAGAATCTGACATAGAAATGAGAAAATTCAACTAAGCAAGTTGTGCTGAACACAAAGGGAGATCTGAATCAGAAAGCTAGGATTCGATAATTGCAGAGTTCAATAACCATTTATCAGAAGCCCATTGACCTTCAAAGCAAGATACTTTCCTCTGATAACAAAGCCTAATCGGGGCTCTCACATGCTTAGTTTTACACTTAAGTCAGGTAGCAGTGAGCAGTATGACTTCTCTATCTCTGTAAGGTGTCAAACATATAAAAAGCCTTGTTGAGAAGTTGCACAATATTTTGGACTATCACGGCAAAATCATGAGCATATCTCATACTAAGCATAAGTGACATGTCACAGTAAGTCGATTCGAAGAGGTGACTGAATTTAGGGAAACCCCCATGATGTACACTTAGCAACAACTATTGTCTCCTATATTGCCGGGTTGATTAAAGATGTGCAAGATACTATGAATGAGAGCCACCCAAAACCAAAATGCCTGTAAGCTATACTTTAACTTAGGCTGGGGATCATTATGCAAATCCATGTTAAGTAACAAATTCGCAGGAAGCATAACTTGTACCTCTGAGAAAACCACCTCGGCGGCCCCTAATTCTATAGTTCTCAAGGGAAAACCTGGTGTCTTTCGTCAGGACATGAAATTAAACCCATAGGAGACCATACGGTAGCTAAGCTTCAGATTTTCTTATGTACATATGAAAATGTGGGTTGAGCTTTAGATATACCTTTCAAGTATTTGATATGGATCCACAACTAGCTCAAGTTTTGCATCAACCCATAGAGAATAACGGGCATTCGGGAAAAGCCTGTGCAGCAAAAGCTTTGGGACCTGCAACGGCAACAAATTCTCACTTATACAAAATCTATCTACAATACTCCTTAATAAAGGAGAAGCACTCGCCTAACCATACAACATTTCGGCTATCAACTGGTAAGCAGCTTTCTCAAATCACTCAGTTGATACTTAATAGTGTCAGGAGCATACACACAATACCAAGTGGACCAGAAGGCTAACAGAAATAGAAACATGATAACAAGAAGGAAAGCAAAACATAAACGAAAAAAGCATCATATGTGTGTCACCCTAAATCCTAATCCAATTAGAAAAGCACAAATCTTCCTACATGAAGTCACTAAACATATGTAATAGGGAAGAGAAGTTTCCTATCAAAAAAAGATTTATTATAACGAACTTATGGGAATCATGAAATGTAAATAAATCTCAACAGCAACTCTGGTTTTTGGGAAAATACCCTGTTCCTGCTAGACTTCCATAAGAAGTAATAGTATTTCTAATGGCACCACCAGTGGTAAAAAAGCTAATAATACAGACTTCTCTTTATGGGGGAGTGGATATAAGGAATTCAGATAGCCAATCCAGCTAATTTGAGGATTAGGGCGTAGTTGATTAATTAACTGAAAGGCATTTCTTTCCCTATTCTTTGAGTTCGAAAATTCCAGGAAGCAAATAATAGAAAATACAAAGACTGGGAAAAACTTACTATTTTTTTAAATCAGGCAACTGTATTTCATTCATTTACATGGCCACAAATCTGGCTGTATACGGGGCAAAACTTACTGCTAGTTCAAATAATGAAAGGAGACCATTCAACGAAGTCAAATTGCTAAAGGAAACCATCCAGAAATTGTCTTAGTCTCTTTGTGTGGAAAAAAACTATTCATGTAAAGTGACAGCTAAAGCCAAAAGACTACTCGTGTCTCAAAGATGTTACTAACTCCAAAGGAAGAAAATGTAAGATGGTTGTGCATCAAACAAGAAAATTTCCACCAAAACTTGGAGCATTTTTCAAACTAGCTTATTAAGAAAACAACCAAAAGTAATGCACTTATGGTAGCTCTCAGCCTTCTGATTTTTTTAAAAAGAGAGAGAGAGAGAATTCACTGTACTGGTGGGAGGTAGCAATATTCGGTGGAATATTTGAGGTGCGTGCAAGCTGGCCCTGACACTATCGTAATTTTAAAAAAATCCAGCAGCTCCTTTCAAGAGTTCCCTCTTAGAATAGAGATAATGGTTTGTTCTATTTGTAGACTTCAAGTTACACAACAACTACTACTACTACACCTCAATCCCAAGCTAGTTTGGTTTGACTGTACAAGTAAAATATTCAAGTCCCAATCAGACTCAAGTTTGAGCAAGGATCCAAACTATAAATAGAAAACAAGTTCACTTGTCATGTAAATTTTTTCATAATTACTGAAAAAATCAAAGGCTTCTTGTCAATTATGAATATGCAGTTCTGGTAGCTAAACCTTAGCTGCAGTTATCCAGTGACTGCCATTCATTGAGATTTTGATCAATTTAAGACATTTCCATAAAATCTCTCTCTCATTGCATTCATTTTCTTCAAAACTTTTAATGGAAATGAACAGACATAACGGTTACCTTATATTGCTTGAAAAGCAACTTCTGGGGAATAAGGATTCATAAGCAACTGCATAGATCTGGGAATTCTTATATTTAAAAAGTAGAATTAGTGAAAAAAGAAAATGCAGAAACCACCAAGTATCCCTTTAAGTTATTCATGTTTTACTCTTGCATCAACTTCACAAAAATCCTTTCGAAAGCATCAATGCTCTCTCATATACATAAGCATGAAAAGTAGTAAGAACCCTCATAAATAACCATTGTTTCTACTGATAATGTCTGCAAAATTCAATATTATTCAATATAGGCAATGTACAACTAGGCGGTGGTTACCTTTCCATTTCGTCGTGGATCATCATAAGGCAGATTATGAACAACAGCGATTCTCCATAAACCAATTCTCATGCTACTATCCAATTCATTTGAATTTCTCAGAAAGTTTTCTGTTTTCTCATCCACAAACATGTAGAAGCAGACATTCCCTTTAGCATATTCACTTATATTTTGTGGTTGCCGAATCAAATCAAAAGCACCTGGTCACAAATGGAGTTGTTATTGTTACAACAACAGTCAGCAGGTTCAGCGACTCAATGTGACTTTACAAGAATAGAAAGATCAATACCAAATATTGCCGATGCCACAACAACACCTCGACAAGATTCCATCGCAAGAAGGTTAGAATCATCTATGTCAAAACCTGTCTGATGCCCTGGCCTGGCTCCCCTGACAAATCTGGCACAAGGATGTGCAGAAGAATAGAGCAAAACACATAAACTCAGGAATGTGGCAAACTATGCCATAATGTAAAACATCATCATTAATATCTAAAATGTGAAGTTACAAATTGCAGCCATTATTTAAAAAATAAAAAACCTGTGACTGAAGGATTTATAATATTTTCGAACAGATAAAAGATCATAGCTGCTTCTTGTGTTAATAGAATTGCCAAAGAACAAACAAAAGGAAAAATATTTAGAGATAACCCAGTGCACACTCCTGGACTCTATTGTCTAAATAAATTGCCAAAGTGGAAAAAGAAAAAGGCATACCCGCAGTGCACACTCATGGACTCTCTTATATCATATGAATCATTCCTCTGCGTCAGTGAAGGATACCCACCAAATTCTGAACCTCCAAACTCAGATTTACTCAAATTTTCCTCATGGAAGTAAGTCAAACTGCTAACTCCGGGAGAAAAGGATGGTGCATCTGGCATTAATGCAATAGCTTGTTCGACAGGAAGATAGCATACTGGACATGCTGAAAGTACCGAAAGAATGAAAATAATTAGTTTAAGAACTTTTAAAAATCATATATTTCTCCACCCCAAACAATACATCAAACGAAAAAACATTTAAGAGTACCATGTCATGAACAAACTTACGTCTTGGTCCAGTTCTCTTCTTATCTGCTGGGGGCGGTGGCAGTGTGAAGCCTTCACATGGATTCCCAGGAGGAAGAGTATATCCTTTAAAATATGCAAGAGGTGGAGGTGGAGGAGATTCAATTGATGCAATTTGCCCAACATCATTTTTCTCTATCGAATCGATATGCCGTATCTGTCCAGTATCTGGAGGAAACACCCCACTATTCATGGACATGATAAGTTCCTGTGTATCTTCACCTGATACCAAGTTGAAATTGCTCAGCACATGAGAGGCAAAAATAAAGACTAAGGGAGGGCATCTCATGTATGTGCTAGTTCCTAGATATGGATATGGAACTGCCAAATCAAAGACCATTTCCTTAGCCACTAGGCAGAAGAACAAGATTGGACAATGGAAGAGAATCGAGTGTAAACTAAACATAATCAGGAAATCTCCTAATCAAGTAAAGACCTAAGAAATGTCATCACGTGCAAAGCTTTCCGGTTGTTGATATGATAAACACTATAACATCAACGGTATAGAGACAGTAATCATATTTTAAAATCCCACAGAAATTATGGCTTTACAAGTAAAATAGACAGTAAATGGGATTGCCAATGCCATATTATTACTTAGAACCAAAATGTGCCACATTAATATCTCCAAGTGTGCATGAACACCTGCAGCTCAGATTCCAGTCAGCATTAAAGTCAAGACAGAATTCTGTACCATCTATCTAAAGTGATAGTGCTCCAATATGCTGATTGGAGAGAACATCCAACAATAGGACTAATTCAGATATATGCTAGGCAATGGGCCAAGATTAGAGATCAAACCTTTGCCAACATACAAGACCCACAAAAACACTGCGGCCGACACAACACATAATAGCATCATCCCAATCTTCTTTCTAGGTGCAAATTTGCAGATCCAAAGAAACAATCCTTCTTTCTCCTTGAACATTTTTGGGGGCTTTCGTGGTGGAACAGGGGGTGACGCCTGGAAAGGAGCGCCACCGTTCTGGAATTGCAATGATCCATAACTCCCTGAAGAACGAAGACCCAATGACGCTGTAGTCATTGTTGTCCTCTCAACCCTTTAATGATCCACATCCAACTGTTAAATCTTCTTATAAAATCTGGATCTTTAGACTAAATTTATCCTTTTTGGCACAAAATAATGGAAAAAATACACTAAAATCACCAAGAAAAACGAGACCCAATTCACCAAATGATCTCAAGAATCAACTCCAATCCTCAATTTACTGTATTTCGATCGAATAATGACACCCCACTTCGCCAAAATCACTGCAGCAATGTCCTACAATGTGAGAATGCAACAAGAGAGTTTGAGTTTTTTTTTTCACAGCAACTAGTTAACTTCTTTTCTCACACAAAATACTTATCTCGAAGCACAAAAACCCAGCAGTACTTCCAAGAAAACACAGTTTTAACATACCCAATCAAAATTGGCACAAAAGTTGAAAAATATAACAAAAGATTGAAAAAAAGATGGAGAAATAAATGTTGCTAAATTTGAGATTTGTAGGGGTGGGAAAAAAACTAGCACTAACTTCTAGGGTTTTGTGGGACAATCAAATCTTAGATCACACAGTTCAGGATCAAGAGTCTAATCAACAATTTAGGAGATTATTTTTCCAATTTAATGTAGGATATACCTGCGAAATTTCCTATATTCAAGAAATGAATTAAATGAAAATTAGCAACGACGCAATTAGAAATTAATTTATTTTAAGGAATAAAACAAAATACTAATATGTTTCTTACAAACAAAAGAGATGATTGAAGGTAGCGTGGTCAATGTGGGCTAAACCAACGTAATTAGGGGACATTTTAGTTTGTTAATAACAATTAACACACTCTAAAATTATACTTATAAGTTAATGTTTTCTACCTTTCAGTTAGAATTTCTAGAGGTTACTTTACCTTCGGTTAGAATTTCTGAGGTTACTCTACTCTAACTTATGCATATATAAAGAATATTATATTCACTTAAAAAACCTCTTGAATATTACGAATTCAATAAATATTTATAAAGATCAAATAAATTTCAAGGAGATCCATATAAAAATACGCCACTATAGTCAAGAAACAAAACTGTATTTATGGTGATTTATTTTTCATATATTTAAAATTTGTTACGAACAATGAGCATATGCATGTGAGCTTGTCTTTGATAACATGATAAAGAAATGAATTTTTAAGTGTGACTCAACTTCGAAAGCATTTTTCGGTTCCACGATGTTTTGTAAATGTGATGATTTATGTTATCAAATAAATAAATAGTATATCATAAATATAAATAAGCAATTAAATTTGTCCTTAAATATATATGATTTTGCAAATGACCTTATTTTATATTTATTTATATGGTTAATTAAATACAATCACATTTAATTATGGACTATTTCACCTTATTTCATTCAATTTAAAATTATTTTATCTCATTTTCCAAGTTAAAAAAAATTATTGTAGAAATTATGAGCCAAAAAAAATAAATATTAGTCCTGTATCAAATGACACAGATTTATATATTGGTAAGTTCTAATAGGCGTACTAAATAGTACTAGTATCTTACCTACAGAACTTATGATAACTATCACTTGGGTCTTATTTGTTTCTGCTTACTAAAAATAAGTCGATATCTGAATGGGTCAGATTTTAAATTATTAAAATATTTGTTCATAGGTTTGAGAACTTAATTTGATCCAAGTAGATTTTAATTATCAAAATCTCGAATAAAATCAGTAAGAGGTATTTTGTGTATATAACTTTTGGTATTTTGTGTAGATAGCTTTTAGTATTTTGTGTAGATAACTTTTATCTACAATTGTCAACTATTATTATTAACCACTTTTGTCATTATCATTATCGTCATCAATCACCGATAGACCATTACTATCAATCACAGTTGTCATCTCAACTATCACCATTGTCAACCACTATTGTCAGTCGATAAACTATCTCCATTATAATATATTAAATTATATCCACAGCTACAATTATCGCTATTGTCGTCGTTATCGTTGTCACCTCTACCGGCACTATTAGGCTATTAGCCACTAACACATTACGTGATAATCTGAGCATCCTGATTGTGAATTTGATAAAAGAAATAATTTTTTTATATGTCTATGTTCTCATAAGTCTACAAACGATGTGATATTCCAACACCTTTGCATGTATAATTATAATTGACTATTTAAAGCGTAGATAATATAAAATGAAAAGCCTAATATTTATAATATTCATTGAAATGAGCATATCTTTGATAATACGATAAAGAAGAAATAGATTTTAAGTCAACTCAATTCTATAAGTGTTTCTTTGTTCCACGATGTTTTGTGAATGTGATGATTTTTATTTTTAAGTAAAGTAATAGTATCATAGATAAGCAATTAAAATTGTCCTAAAATATATTCAGTTTTCGATAATCTACCTTAATTGTATTCATTTATATCGTCAATTAAACAGAGTATAAAATTTATTTCAAATTTAACCATGAAATATTTTACCTTATTCCATCCAGCTATCAAGGGTCATCATAATGTACGTCTATAACACCAATCACCTCCATTATCACAACTATCACCACCATCATTACTAGCCATTACCACCAACTATTATCATTATCACCACCACTACAAACCATATCCACCGTCACTAGTGAACACACACATATATATAATATTATTAAATGCATTTTTTAAAATATTTGCTTAAAAAATTTAATTTAAATTGTGTATTTGTTATCTTTACAAATAAGTAAATTGTACACATCAGATATTGAAAAATAAATAGTCTTGATTATTTATTATTTATATAACAAAATAACATTTTAATCATTCATAATGTACCTCCATAACTTATACATGTATTAGTTATGTTGGTTTCTAAATTGTCAATCAAACATCGTATAATTTTATATATAAATAACTTATTTTTTATTTCTTTATATATACTGATTGCGTGCGTTATATACCTACTGTTTCTATCGATGGAAAGACCGAAGCACGTCTCCCTATAGATTTGACGTGTAATTCATTTCTGGTTTACACGACTTCAGGCAGATAAAGCAGCTATAAAAGCTATGCATGTCAATCGAGTAGGTGATTTTGGATTAGCTCCTGGGATTTTGGGTTGTTTTACTCTATTTCAAATAGTAGACTTTTCAACCATTTTTCCTCGTGCTAGTGCCCCCAGAAATTCTTGGATTTCTTGCAATATGAGATTGAATGTCATAACTCTGATTTGTATTTTACTTTTTATTGGTGCTGTTGGGAAATCTGCACAGATAGGATCGCGGGGCAAATTACATAAAGAAAGGAGACTTATTTCAAAGTGGTTCAGGTAGCTCAGCTAGACTGAAAATCCTTGTGTGGTTAGAAAGATAGAGAGTTGATATACAAAAATTAATCCATAAATAACATGATTGTTATTCAGTTGCTAAATGACCCCATATTTGAATGAGTCGTAGTAATACATACATTATGATTTATGTGTGGTTTTTTACCTTCTTATTTGTCAATCAACACATAGATATATATATATTATTATTTTTTGTGTGTAACTAGCTAGGGTTTAATTAAAGAAAAAATGCAATCACAAATTAGACATTAGTTCTCCATTAAGATAATTGTTCCTGCTCCAATGATAAAGTATTTCAATTTTTGTAAAGAATCATATAATTGTTCAATAAAAAGACCTATAGGTTTTATGTCTGATTGTAAAAACTCAACCAAGGGGCAAGGACACAAAAATAAATCACAAGATGTCAAATTTTTTTTTTCTTTATGTAAAAGTTTCCAGAAATAATAATATGGTCTCAGGAAGATATAAAGTTAGCAAAATTGGTTGGTGAATAGTCGATATCACATTTAATTGGACCTTTCATAGTACTATATAGTAGCAGCAATAAATAAAAAAGTCACAATTAGTTATTGATATGTATATACACACATCAACTAACGCGAAATTCTCTTTTCCTAGTTTTTTGAACTAATAAAAAATAATTTGATTCACATTCTAGTTATATAAAATTACAATACATGAATAACTTATGCTGGAACTAAAAAATAAAATTATATATAAATAACTTATTTTAAAATATTTTTATGTTCTCCGCAAATAAAAAAAATAGAACAAATTTCTTATGGTACATAATATCCAACTTAATAATTTAATTTTGCAAATTCCTTTCCATGCAAGTCGCAAAAATATCTTTATTTGCCAATTTAGAGGGGGTCTTTAAATGACAGATTTCAAATGTCAACTATTTAGAAAACTATAGTATAAAAATACCACATTTAATGAATGTTGAAAGAGCAACAAAAGTACAAATTATGAGCATCTAAAAGGATAGATATATTTTCCATTTACTTTTCATACTTGCATTGGTTTGTTATCACTATTAATAGAGACCAAGACCAAGTTAAAATTTTAATTTGATAAGTTTTAAATTTTATAATAATAACTTTAAATTATAATAATTAAATCTAAATTTTATATTTTTTTTATATATAAATATATTTATTAATATAAATATATTATTTAAATAAAATTAATCAAACCCGCATACGTACTACTAATTCGACCTTTGACTATCAAATGCCAAAGGCTATAAATTTCAATGGCATTCAGCAGGGTGACATTTCAAAAGCATCACTTCCTTTTTCTTGTTTCTTTTTCTTAATATTAGTTTGACCGAAAAGCTTATAATTGTAAAATATCGACTATTTCCCAAAGCTTATCCTATTAGTCATTTATTTATTACTATATTATATATTATATACAATATTTAGATGTACTATTACGTACGGAGAAGCAAAATGCCTAATATTTGCCCTAAATATATTACATTAATCACTGTCCCATACATTTTTTTCTCCTTCTTCATTCATTTCTTGCTTGACAATCCATTTGTCTTTGGCTAAACAAAATTCAACATGTCATTAACTATCTTACGTACCCAAATTGTCATCAATCAGGTGGTGTAAAGGATGGCACTGCTTTTCTATTAACCAAAGATTTCGATTTTAAGTTCTGAATATGAAAAAGTTCATGAACCTTATGTGATATAAATACTAATTAATCGAGCTTTAATGAGAATAATAATATCGAATAAAAATAATAATCTACGTACCTGAGAATTGTGAAATATTGGAATTGATAAATTCTAAAGATGTGTACGACAGTTGGAATAATTCCTAGCCAGTTGACTCTAATGTTTAGCCCTAAAATTATTGAGCCTCAACAACAATTGTTAGCTATTTTTCCATTAGATTTTATAATCCTAAATATACAATTATGATGCCGACAAAGAAAATTAAATAAGTCTAAAAGAGTTGAATTTTAAATGTCACAAACTTATAGGATAAATTAATAACTTACATAAATTTCTTTAGTTTAGGAGCTAATTATTTACATATATTCTAGTTTGCAAATTACGTATTTTACCATATTTTTATGCGTTCAAATACGTTCAGATTCATGTATCTGAGGATACAAGGGTTCAAATTTGGTATAGATATAAATATTATATCTAAGTGGATTCTCATGTATCTAAGATACATAATAAATCTTGCTCGTCTTTCTCTCATCTGGCTGGCCACTAATCACATTATATACAGATTCATGTATCTAGTGTGATTCGTATGTATCTGGAATACATACCAACCTCGCTCGCCTCCCTCTTCAACCTCGCCCACCTCTCTCCCTATTTTTTTAGTGTATCTGGTAGCAAAAATATATATATCTAAATGTATCTTTATCATATATATGATATGAAACTCTTAATTAGTAGTAAGATACGTAATATTTGAAAAATATAAATAATAATAATAATAATAAATATGGGGTAATGAAATATATCTAATTATGTAGTTTTTTCCTAAAATATATCATCTGCACCTTTATTTCTCCAATTCCAATTTCAGAAATAATATATACACGTTTGATTCAATTTCCTTTATAAAAAACTAAATTATATAGATTTTGACTAATATTTTTAAAAATCAAATTAATATGAAAAAAAAGACATTATTTATTCGATTTATTATACTTTTACCTTTTTCCTCAAGCATATTAAGAGTCAAACTTTCTGTCTCAAGACTTTTCTTCAAGCTGGCAGCAGCCGCCAGTTTTCCTTTTCATCTTCGCATTTGCAGCCTAAATATTTTTGTTTGGTCATTCCTCGACTTTTACAAACAGATTAAGGAGATTTGCAAAATATTCTTTCGTTTTCAATTTTAAGATTGTGATTTCGAGTTATTAGTAATAACTTAATTACACTTCTTGTAATAATTCCCAAATTGGGGGAATTTCTTTTTTTGACCAAGTATGTTTTGTCAAATATACTTGGTGACTACTGAATAGAATGATATTTCCCCATTTTCTCTGCTTCCCATAATTCTTTATCCATGTGAATTTGCTGTGCTTCTTTCTTAGAATGAACCAATTTTATCCAAAAATTCTTCTTTCTTACCTGTTATTAACCCTATCTTCTTGTAATCAATCAGTTGCAGAAACTGATTTTGTCTTCAATGGCTTTACACAATCAGATGTGTCAATTTTTGGGAATGTTACAATTGAATCTAGAATTCTTACTCTTTCAAATGACTCAACTTTTTCAATTGGTAGAGCTCTGTACCCTTCAAAGATTGTCACAAAAGAAGCCAATTCATCCAAAGTTCTCCCCTTTTCAACATCTTTCATTTTTGCAATGGCTCCTTACAGAGACAGGCTACCAGGACATGGTATAGTTTTCTTGTTTGTGCCACACACAGGTATTGATGGTACTACTTCTGCACAGAATTTAGGTTTCTTGAATTTCACAAATAATGGAAATCCTGATAATCATGTGTTTGGGGTTGAGTTTGATGTTTTCAAGAATCAAGAATTCAATGACATAAACGAAAACCATGTTGGAATTGATGTTAATTCTCTTGCATCAGAGTTTGCTCATGAAGCAGGATATTGGCCTGATGAGAAAAATAAGTATAATAGTGATGGTAGCCTAAATGAGGAGTCTTTAGAGACTTTGAAGTTGAATAATGGAAGAAACTACCAAGTTTGGATTGATTATGCTGATTTCAACATTAGTGTAACTATGGCACCAGTTGGTATGAAAAGGCCTAAGCAGCCTTTGTTGGATTTTCCCCTAAATCTTTCCCAGGTTTTTGAGGAAGAGATGTATGTGGGGTTTACAGCAGCCACTGGAGAACTTGCTCAAAGTCACAAGATTTTAGCTTGGAGTTTTAGTAACTCGAATTTTTCGATAGGTGATGGTTTGATCACACAAGGGCTGCCTTCATTTGAGCTTCCTGAGGATCCAGTTTATCGATCGAAGGGATTCATTGCAGGTATGACAGTGTCACTCTTGTTTCTTGTTGTGGTCATTGCTGTAGCTTCATGGTTTCTGATTAAGAGAAACAGGAGAATGAAAAAGGAAAGAGAGGATATGGAAGATTGGGAATTGGAATATTGGCCACATAGGATTACTTATCAAGAAATTGATGCTGCAACAAAGGGTTTTGCTGATGAAAATGTGATTGGAATTGGAGGTAATGGGAAGGTTTATAAAGGGGTTTTGGCTGGGGGTTCAGAGGTTGCAGTAAAGCGCATTTCTCACCAAAACAGTGAAGGGGCAAGGCAATTCTTGGCTGAGATTTCGAGTCTTGGTAGGCTAAAGCAAAGAAATTTGGTGTCATTAAGAGGGTGGTGCAAGAAAGATAGAGGCAGCATGATTGTGGTTTATGATTATATGGAAAATGGGAGCTTGGATAAAAGGCTGTTTGAATCTGATGAGAGAAACATGCTGAGTTTTGAAGACAGAATTAGGATTTTGAAAGATGTGGCATCAGGGGTTCTATACTTGCACGAGGGATGGGAGGCAAAAGTGTTGCATAGGGACATTAAGGCTAGCAATGTTTTACTTGACAGGGATATGAATGCAAGGCTAGGTGATTTTGGTCTAGCTAGAATGCATGATCACAGTCAAGTGGCTAGCACGACTCGAGTTGTTGGCACGGTGGGATACTTGGCTCCAGAGTTCGCCAAGACTGGCCGTGCCTCCACACAAACGGATGTGTTTGGATATGGAGTTCTAATTATGGAGGTGATGTGTGGAAGAAGGCCTATAGAGGAGGAAGGCAAGCCACCTTTAGTGGAATGGCTGTGGGAACTAATGAGACGAGGCGAATTGATTAACGCCTTTGATAGTCGATTAAGGACTAATCAAGATTTCAATGAAGAGGAAGCTTTAAGGGTGTTGCAATTAGGCATGATATGTGCGAGCCTAGACGCCAAAGCTAGGCCAAGCATGAGACAAGTGGTGAAATTCTTTGACAGGAATAGTGATATCGATGAATATGAAACTGAGGACATGGATGCTTACCTTCTAGAGAGTTTGAGATCTAATACCATGTTGTCCAATTTTTCGTTGAGTTTAAGCCATGGTTCACATCCAACATTCGAAGAAATTAGAGAAGGTTTGTCTTCTTCCATGTCAATTTCTTGGACAAATTCTCTGGTGGATGGTAGATGAGTTTAACATTTGGTTGGTTTATGTCCATCACTCTGATTTAACTTATGTTACCTTCCAGGGCCTAGCTTTGATTGAATTTGCATTTGGCAATGCTGCTTCATGTACAAATTTATATGATGGAGTAGGAAAAAGGATTTGGTTATGACTTATGAGATATACATGTATTCATTTCTTTTTTTGTACCTTGATACTAGTTATAGTGGAAGAGTTTGTTCTCTTTTTTTGTTTTGTTTTTACTATAGAATTTGTTCTTTATCTTTTTTCATTTTACACAAGATATGTTGATAATGTATATATAGGAAACTCATGGTATGATTGTTTATACTTTAAAATAAAATAAAATTAATTACAATGTTATTGTTGATATTAAGGAATATGATGGAGGAGGTATACCTGAAGCACCAGTGATCCTGCCACGGTACAGACCTGGGTTCGATTCCCAAAAAAATTGGACAAGAAATGGGCTTGTAATTTGTATAGATGGAATAAGGTTGATCCGTTCAAAAAGGAAAAATGATATTAAAAAACAATTCTTGTGTTAAGTAATTGTTTTTCGGTATGGTGCGTGATAATAACAATAATGTTATGAAATTAGAATTTTGGTCTTGCATGTGGACATGGTGTATCTAAGATTGATTAATCAATGAGATATTTAACCACGAAGGAAATATTGATCGATATTATTTGTTGGTTTGAAAAATTTGTTCATTTTTTGGTGTCTTTCACATTCTTGACTATGAGAATAGGTAGATTATATAGTGCACCACTACTATTTTGCTCCATCGTTCCCTAGTTTTATTCTAATATTGAAACTTTCAAGTCAAATTGAGTGTTCATAAAATTTAAGAGTGGGCATAAATCAATTTCCAACTTAATTATAACTTGGTATTTGGTAACAGCAACACAAGAAAACATTTGTGCTCATATTATATGAGTATGTGTTATTTATAATTAAGTAATATGATCTTGAGTTAAGGAGAAAGTTCTGTGCTCATATCATATGATTTCTCATCTACATTAACAATTTGGATTATACAAGATGGTGCTCGATCTCTTTGTTGGACTTGCCAGAGATTTGATATTAAATTGAACTCGATGCAATGTTATAAAATCAAAATGTGATGGAGCTACCTAATGCATAAATAATATATGTTGTAATAATGATTTAGCTAGGATGTCAAATACTTAATTAAAAAAGCAACATATACTATTAAGTTATATACATAATTCTATACCAGCATTGAACGTACCTCTTAACGATGAACTTAATGTTCTCGTTTAGATTGTCATACCATTGTATTGATTGGAGAATTTGACTTTAATATACTTTTCGCACCATATTAAATATTCTTGCTTGAAAAAAAAGGAAAAAGCACCGCTCGAATATCGGATGTAACAAATATTGTCGGCTTATACCAACAAAGCTCACGAATTTATCCCTTGGGATGCATTGAAGTTGTCTTCTCTTGAAACTCTTTTTCAACTTTATATCTCTTAGAAAGCTGTTTTTGAAATGTTCAATGGTATCGTGAAACAGAACACCAATTTTTTTCAATTATGTTTATATATATATATATATATACACTTTACTGTACAAGTTTTTGACATATTGCGGGGATAGCCCAGTTGGGAGAGCGTCAGACAGAAGATCTGAAGGTCACGTGTTCGGTTATTACAAATTGTATGAATCTTACTCTAAGCTCACACTACATAAGAAGCCTAAATAAGAAAATTAAACAACACTCCAACAGTTTACATCAATCGAGCCTATGATCTCTTCCTTCATAGTTCACACCACTTCAAATTTTCCAGTAAATCAACAGTAAGCATCGATGCGCGGCAATTGGTTGGAATAACAATATTCTTCAGCTGATAATGGAGATTTAGAAGTACTACTCATAGGTTCAGATGTTTTAAGCCACTTAGCTTGCATCTATTTTTGTTTCCTCCATGGCGCAATATGCATTTTCTTCTCCTTCTTAGCAGCATTGCACAAAATCTTTATTACTGACAATAATCTCTCTATTTTCCCAACAAACACTTCTGGCAGGCATTTAACCACTCGATTGTAATCTTCGCTTGCTTTCGCTAATTCAAACATATAAGAAATAAATAAACCATGGTCAAGACCACGTGAAGCGTGGACACTATAATATGATCAGTGTAATATTGAGTTAAATAAAAATTGAGATGGAATAAGTTTCGTGCTCTAATACAAATTTTAAAATTTAGTTTATGAAGCGAGGATTGTCAAGATTATATAATGGAAGTTGAAACTTACTTGTAAAAGCTGATGTTGAGTTTCCCAGAATTGATTATCTTCAACATTTTCTTTCTCTTCATTTTCATTTTCATTTTCATCTTCAACATAAACATCATCAATAACACTTTCTAGTGACGAACCCTCCTCATCAAGAAAACTAAAAGTAGTATCAGAAATATATATAGCATGGTCGTCGGAAAATTCACTTTTCCAGAAATATTTTGATCCGTTTAATTCAACTTAATCCGTTTATTTAACCGTTAGGAAGTACGTAGAAGTTTATCCGGTGGGTCCAGCTTGCCTCTTCACCTAAATAGAGATAATTAATGTTTTTTTGGAGGGTACCACCACTAACAGATGATATTAATAATTGAATTTAACCTTTTAGCCTGTTAAGCCATAGTATTATTTCATTAAGATTGTTGTTGATAATTGTTAGTATGTTTTAATTTGATGATTGATGGAGGAATACGCGGCAGTCCTGCCTATGGTTTCGTTAATTATCTAGAGAAATCCAAAACATTATTGTTCACCACCTTAATAATTTGGGATATTTAATCTGCACACTTATTGGACCTTTCTACTCTGAATAATTAATACAGACAAATTAGTTAATTATCACTCTCTCTCTATATATATTTTTATCTGCTATTAAGCTTGGTGGTATCTAAATTAATATATATTTTTAGACTTTGTTTGATTTGATTTAAAACTTCAAATCAAACTTTTAAAAATCGTTAATATTTTATTTAGTTTTGATTTTAATAAAAGAAAAGATCTGACAAAGTATATATAATAAGTATATTTTTATGAATAATTTTAGCTATCTTATGTTTCTTCTAGATTGTAATTGTAATTTGTTCTAGAATGAAGCATGTCTGGTTTGTGATTAAGTATATATAACTGATTATTTTGTTGAATCAATAAAAATTGTATTTGTAGGTTTATTCTGGGCTTTTAACTTAATTATCTGTAATTTTAAAATTAGATCAAAATTTTAAGAATTTTTAACTTTGTAGTATTAGTATTCTTATTTAGCTAGTCTTTTCATCATTCGTTTCAACTTTCTAAACTTATCTGGAATTATTATTGTAGCATCTCGTTCATTCTAAGTTGCAATATGTTGGCATATTTGAAAAGTAAGATAGTAAACTCCACAAAAATTTGCAATATTCTGGCAAAAAATTGAAAAACCAGTAACCAACGTAATTGTAGCCTTGTAGGTTACGAGTCGCCCTTGTTTTAACTGGCCAATTTATTGTTAATTAATAATCAACCTATATATATATATAAGCGTTATAATCTCCTTTCGCTATGTGATAGCTTGCAAATTATATCGGGAATGTAAATTGTACTAGACAAGCTGCATGCGATAAATTCGACTTAAAAAATATTTAAGGGATCGATCTAATCGTTTATCTGGATAACCACCTTACAAACCAACTAAGCTTATTAGATGGGAAACCAACTTGTGATTATTTACTTAGGAAAGATGCAAATTAAAATCAAGAATGATGGGCTTGCTGAATGCTGACTATTGAAATAAATTAATCTTGTTATATTATAGAGTATTATAGTTCTAATTGTCATATTTATTTTGCGAATTTTAATTCATTTTGAAACTAAAACATAAGTATTATTGTTGTAGACTAGCACATAAGGTCTTTGTTCCTAATGGAGTGTTCTAGTTAAACTAACTCTAACCGACTTATTTAATTAATCAAATATTTTTTTTAGTTAATTAGTCGCTTTTCTTAATTAGTCAGCTAAGCAAAGGGAATCTTCCTATCCCCTTCCAAAAACTTCTCTCGTGAAAGAAGATCATAACCAGTTCAAACAATATGACATATAGGGTGTGTTTGGTGCGAACGAAAATGTTTTGAATTTCTAACTTATTTTCTCATGTTTGGTTCGTGAGTAGAATATATTTTCTGAAAAATATTTTTTAATGTTTGATTGGTGAATGATTTTTTTTTAAAAAAAATATCTTTTATTTTTGGCTTGAGACTAAACCATAATCTTTAGGAAAATAATTTCTAATCCGAAAATCAACCCCGATAATTGATCTAGGACCCGATCCCGACACCTGAACTAGGACAAGACCCCGATGACCGTTCTAAAATCCGACCTTGAGATTTGACCCAGACTTTCGACAATTTTTCTTTTCAAAAACAATTTTTTTTAAAAATAATAAAAAATGACAGATGTGGGGTGGGCGGCGTCTGGAGGTGGGGTAGGGATCGGGGTGGCATAAAATGAAATTTTTGTAGAGGTAGAGGATAGGGGGTAGTGGTCGTAGGGGGTGAATGAGGTAAAAAAAAATATCTTAAAATTTAAAATATTTTTCAAAACTAACTTTTAATTTTTTTTTATTTTTTTTTGAGGGGGTGGTTTGTGGGTAGAGCCGTAGAGGGATAAACATATATTTAAAATTTAAAATATAAGAAAATTTTAAAAAATTTAATTTTGTTTTAATGGGGAGAGCCGGGTTCGGGGTTTGGGATAGGGTAAGAAAAAATAATTAAAGGATGAAGTAGAGTTTTGGAAAATATTTTTCTTAATTTTGGAAGAGAAGTCATTTTCCTTAAGTTTTAAGAAAATGAGTTGATTTGAAAAACATTTTCCAAACATTTAAGCAAACCAAACATAGAAAAATTAAAAAACATTTTCAAGAAAATATTTTCCACCATACTAAGAAAATTGAACATAGTCAAGTTATTTAATTGTGTTGATGCGTTGTTAGTAAAGTGTTAACATAACCTTTGATCAATTAATTCAATTATTCACCTGCTTTCATGAAATAAGTTGAAAGATGAAATTAAAAAATAAGTTACTAATCGATCAGTCTGCATTAGTTTAGATATTCGATTCTATTGTAAGCTAATTAACACTAGTACTATTTCCCTGAAATTTTTTATTTTCCTCATTTTATTTTATTTTTAAAAAAAAATTCAAAAACTTTTTATCAATCTGAGAAAATTGGAAAACATATATTATGGAAAAGTTCAAATATATATATATATGGTGTATCAAAAACATCTTTTTTTATCTCCTCAGATATTAATACGCTCTACTTACTGAATATATTGATTTCATGTATACAGAACACAGGAAATGGGGTCAACTCCACCGCAAGCAATTTTTAATTTTATCAGAGTGTAACGTATTTTTGTGTCAATCCGTTAATTAACGTTATAAAGAAACAACTCAATTGAAATTGGACATTATGATGAACTTGCTCACTTTTCACTAATAAGAATATTAAAATTAGCTCAAACTAAATCCTAAGAAAAAAACCCCTCCCTCCCTCCCCCCCAAAACCAAAAGAAAACAAATATTAATTCAACTACATACATACATATCAGATCATGGATATCCCTTCATGCAACTTTAACTGCAGTGCAATGCAAATTTGGTACAAATTCCAACAAATCCATTGTAAGCATCGACGCCCTTGGCCGCCGTGGCAGTGGACTTGTATATTCAGCGTTTGATACCGGCAATTTAACATTTGCTGCCGTCCGTTGGACTGTTTTAAGCCACTTAGCCTGCATGTACTTTTGTTTCCGCCATGGTGCAACATGTATTTTCTTCACCTTCATGCATTTCTTTGCAGCATTGCACAAAATCTTTATTACTGACAATAATCTCTCTACTTTACCTACAAACACTTCTGGTAGGCATTTGACTAGTCGATTATATTCTTCGCTTGCTTTCGCTAATTCAAATTCACATCGAAAATTTAGTTCGATAATTATTCTGACTTCTCCTTTTTTAACGCTTGAATTGTCCACCACGTCTATGAACGTATGTTCACCTGTTGCATTGTAAAGAACTAATGTTAATTCAGGATTCTCTAATAAAATGATTCTGTCTTAATTTATTGTGACAATTAGTCACTTGCCGATGCTTATTAATTAAATGTAATAATTACCTGAGGGAATATCCGGTGAGCTCTTCCACTTAGACTTACAAATTGCTGAGTTAAATCCAGCATTTTGTAAACGACTGGACACCTCTTTCATCAGACAGTTCCGGCAGCCGTCTCCGACCATTTGCCGGCAAGAGCAACCATTTTCCGATTGCTTTGTTTCATTTACTGTTTCTTTAGTAATGCTTCGGATTTGTGATTCCAACGATGTTGTTCGGCATAATACAGACTGCAAATTCCAAAGAAATTGAGTTAATTAAACTAGAAAAATATAAGTTGCCCATAAATTAAATAAAATGAGAATTTTGTTAGAGCGCTAAAAAAACCGGAGTTGAAACTTACTTGTAAAAGTTGATGTTGATTTTCCCAAAATTGATTGTCTTCAACATTTTCTTTGTATTCGTCCTCGTCGTCTTGATTATTAACATAAACATCATCGTTAATACTTTCCGGTGACGAACTTTGACCCTCTTCATCCAAAAAGCTGAAAACGGTATCGGAATTATTTATCGTAGGCTCACCGGAAATGTCAGTTTCCCGGTTATCCCACATCAAGATCCGGTGACTTAGAGGTTTCCGAGCCATAATGAGATGCAGATAGAACATAGAAAAATAAAAACTCTCTTAAAATATTTGTGATTTTTGACCAATCTTAGGAACCCGCTTTATATACCACTTACCGTGCCCAAAAACGTAGGGCCCGCAAGTCTACGTGGAACATACATGCACATGACGCGTGGAGCGTGGCATATGATGATTCGTTAAAGTAAATCCCAAGTCTAAAAGGGTACACCAAGACAGCTTGGATACACGTCAGTCTAAGGTCAATTATTTCTCAAATTTTCATCTTTTTTCTATTTTTCATTTCCTATTTTTGTTTTTTTCTATAATTTTCATTGCCTATTTTTGTTATGGATATACTCGAATATTCTGGTAAATTTATTTACCTAAATATTTTAATTACTTTATATTCGAATATTCTATCCTATCCTAATCTCGTAGGATGGTGGCCCACCAAAGAGACTGAAGGCAAACATGTGGACCCATGTTATTTTGATGTGGTCAATAAAATAGAAATATTGTGGTGTCGGGTTAATCTAATAATAAATTGACCTATAAGAAATCTTGTCTAAATATTATTAAAAAGATATTTTCTTATTTGATAAGTTATAAAAAAAAATAAAAAAATACTATTAGGTATAAAAACAAATAAGAAAATGAAACTAGTAAATATAAGTTTGAATTGAGATTCATTTCAGTTTAATCTGTCATTTGACACTCCTAACTTTATAAAGTAACATCAATACTCTATTTGATACACTTTTAAAACTCGATCATATTTACTAATGCATACAAGATAATTATATATTTTTCGAAGAATTTCCATTACTATTTTTCGAGTGGAGATGAGATAAAACATGAATATTAATTGTGGTGCCGATAATGTAGGTCCATCTAAACAAACCAAATTATTGATTTGATCGCCGCATATACGCGGCGTTGCGCCAAAGTTCTTTTTGTTATTGCTGAGTGTACTGGATACACAATAATTATTGCATTTTTGGATATTTGTATCTTCAATTATTTGGACTGAGTCACCCTCGAGTCATTCTACATTATTCTAATCTATAAAATAATTATGTTCCAACATCAAGTGCCATTTTGTTTGTTTACTCCAGTCAACTTTGAGGACGAAAAATAACACAAATTGTTTAGTAGTCCAACAGGATGAAATTCAATAATTTTGAATTTAATATCACAACTCCGTTTTTATTGGAATGATAATTTATCTTCTTATATAATTTTCATAGTTATAATCTTTTGAATTGATTTTTTAAAGTAAAATTAGGGCTCTTTTTTTTTTTTTATGAGTTCCCACGAAATAAAAATTGATTTGAACTAACTTGCAGGTGGAGAAAGAAAAAATCTTTTTTTTAACGACAAAAAATAGCAAACAATTCCAAAGGGAAGGTGATAACCGAGAAGGTACTAGTCAATCACTTTCACCCTACATTTCATCTAACGTGGATTAATGCTGGCAAAACGTGAAATTTCAAATACTGAAAACTTAGCCATAAATTTTAAAAACATTCTTCAAATATCACACATCATTTTTGGTGTAAACAACTTCATAATTTAAAAATTACAATTTTAAAAACTCAATTTTTTTTAATATCAAAATTTATGACGAAACATACATCTTTAGGGGATGGCTAGGTTAGTTTTTTTTTTTTTTTTCCACTTGTTGTCCAATATCCGTCCGTATTAGAGCTCAAATATTTTTGATTCCCGCTACAGAAGGTCCCCATATCTAGAGTTTGAATCCAATATCTATAGGTTAAAAGGAGAAGCAGCGACATCCGTTGGTGGTAGTTTGCGGATCACTATGGTTTCCATTCTTAGGTTTGAACCTCATTATGAAGAGCTTATCCCATCCACGCATTCTCTATAGTTTGGAAAAAATTGACATCTATTTCAATGTCACGTTATGATCATTTATAAGTTGATAGCTGGCAGATGTTGAAGCCCATATGCAATTGCTGTTCGCCGCGCCTTACAGCTTAGCATATCTATCTAATATCTTTTAATTCTTTATTACGACAGAAACATAATCATGACCCTAAATTATCTTTTCTTTCTTATAATATATAGTATATTAATATAATATACGTGTCACACGATTGAGATAAGAAAATATAGCTGGTCTGGGATGTTACACGAAAATAAACAAGTATCGTTTATTTATTTACGACTCTTATGAATAACAATTTTAATGGTTTTCTTCATTTACACCTAAACTTTTAAACCTTCTTGTCCTGAAATATAGGTGAAATCATTATTTTAATTTTATGGATTTTAAATTTTATAACGATAATTTAAAGTGTTAATTATGAGGTTCGAAATTTAATAATTAATATATATTTATTAAATTTCTTAATATAAATATCATATTCAAACAAAAATTATTGAATTCTTGTAACCCCGCCAGGTATACATACCTGTCAGAATTGTATGATAGAAATTAGAAAGTGAAATTGACTATACACCATCCATATCTTCTACAGGACATTAATCGACGTGCGACAAGAAAATTGATGAGTGGTATTAATAATTTTCTACCGCACATGGATCGGAATCTTGAGTTATATACATTGTGTAATCAATTTTTTATACTATTAAATTATCATTTTTAAATATGAGATTGTTAATTTAAAAACAAAATTAGATAAATGCTATAACAAGTAAAAGTAGCTTCATATTACGATCAAATAAGAGTTATGATAAAGTGATAAATATTTCTTCATTCTTAATCATAAGTTTCAAAATCGAGCTACCTTTTACCTTCCACGTGAGACTTTCCGGTGGTATTAAGTATTTTACATTTATTAGACGAGTACTGACCACAACTACGTACTATGTCCCATTCATTCAAATTATAAGTATTGAATAGGATATACACTATTTTTATACTTTACACTAATGTTACTTCTAAAGCTCCACGTAGCAAATATCTGATATCTTCTTTGTAAGGTTTTCTTCAATTATATTTAATTTTTACGAGTGTTATTTTGGCTTTTATCGAACAAGGCGTGCTACTCTTTCATATCAATCTTTAGTTTGTTTTTATGTGCACAATTAATTAGTCAATATAAATTTGATTTCTCTGATGAATTGTTTCTTGTGCCACTCCATAATTAATAAATCGATCGCAAGTTTAATCAATTCTCAAAAAGAATTTTGGTCCGGAATTAAAACTCCAAAGTTTTATATACAGACATCGAATGTAAAATAATAAATCCTTCTAGCTTCTAATTTTGATAAAGTAATATCTGTCTTGTTGAATTTAGAAATTAATCCTAAGAAGTTCAAACTCCAGAATTGATTTGAATTTGTAATCCGGTAGAAAAAACTGAATTTTTTGTTTTGAAAATATATGATAGGTGTTCAAATGCATCACATGATGAATCTGGTCCATTATATGGTCACGCTACATAATGAATTTGGTCCATTAGTTAGTTGTGCTTAAGAGCACTTTATAATCTTTTCAAACACATTCAAAATTAAAAAAGCTACTTAAAAGTCAAAGAATATAAAAAATAAGCTAATCCAAACGGCCACTAAGTTGTATAGCATAGAAAATTAAGGGATTTGCTAAATATTTATTAATTATGTTTTAGATAAAACTGTGAGCTTAAGTTGATTAAGCACAAACTTAAAAAATACATATACACTATTCTCGTTTTAATGATACGTAAAACTCAACTATACGCAAACCTCCTAGCCTCCTACAATATGATTAAACAAAAAATTAATATGTACTCTCTCTCTTAATTATTTCTCAAGAATTTTTACTAAACTAGTTGAGTAAATACTAAATAGATAAAATCCGAAGTCGCCTAATTATTGTATAATCAATATGTAAACTGATTATACAATAATTATGTGAGTATTTATGACAAACTTATTAGTATAATATAGTTGGTGTGTTTGGTATGGAATTTTTTTTTCTCCAGAAAATGTTTATCAATTTTTTCATGTTGGTTGATAAAATATTTTTTCTAGAAAAACAAGTTCCTTAAGAATGATAAAAATAACTTCTTCTTTTCTTGATCAAAGTAGGAAAACAATAGTTACATAAGTGACATTACGAGTTCATTATTTCTCCCCACCCCCTTCCCTTGACCATCTTAACCCCGCCATCCCCGTACCTCACTCCCCACTACACCCCACCGGGGTTTCCTCAAATAAACTATGGGAACTTTACACAAATCTCATAGTGCTAAGAGCTAACTAACTTCTATCCCTATTCTTTTCAAATTAAAAAAATCCCATAAATTTGGTGGAATCCGAATACATCCCCCAGCATTCTGATACATCGCGTCTCGGTTTCGGATACATCACTCAATGTCCCGATACATCACTCAACGTCCCGATATTGCGTAAAGTGATGTATCGATACATCGCATAAAGTGATGTATCCAAGATTAGGAGAGAGTAGATATTTTGTAATTTTTTCAGATGATAGAAAATTTTAGATAAGTTGTGTATTTCGGTAATGGAAGCTCTTACGTAATTTTTCCATAAATTATAGTGATCCCGTGGATTATGGCAGAATTGTTTCTAGTATGTTTTGGGCTTTATTATTCTAATCTAAAAACGTTGATACAGTGTGTCTCCAAAGCCCACAAATCAAACTTGATATTTGGATCAACTAAACAAAACTGGGCCTAAATTCTTTATGCTGTGTGTGTTGGGCCACCAACAATAATCAGGACTATTGAAAGAGCTTTTTCATTAGAATCATACTTTTACTTCTTAAAAGAAGAACAACTTCAATGCTAATCTTCTGTCTCAAGAATCTTATTAGTAGTTCATTGAATAGTTGTTGATGAAAAGTGTCCCACATCGGATGGGGAAAAGATTCTTAAGCTTCTTATAATGTTCGGGCAATTTTCTTCTCACTAAACTATCTTTTTGGGCATAAATCAGGTTCAAGATTTAAAATGACGAAAACCCAATAACTAAATATTAATTTTAACTATTTAGTTGTCAGTTGTCAAAGTTGAGTGATTGTGGAGGTCAAGTACAAAGTTAAGTTATTTTTGAATAATTAAACAAAATCGAATGACTATAAAGACCGATTACCCAAAATTAAGTAATCATCTAAGCTTCTAACTCAGATGTCTAGCTAGTCCGTGCAAGAGTGTTTTTGAGAACGACATTAGTTATAGTGGATAGGAAAATAATTAATTTTTACATATATTTTGGACCATTTTCATACATAAGCTAGCCTTTTTTCATATATTTAAACGTTCACATATTGGACAAAATCAAGTACAATGCTTTGTTGATAATTATTATTTGATTATTTATGATTTAGTTGACTAAACGAAAATAATGGATGGGGTTACGTTAAGGATATTTTTTTCAATGCAATAATGTTGAGATATTACTAATGTATTAGGGAGTTGTTGACTAACATAAACAAACAAATTTATATCTATAGTTAATTCAATGAAAATATAAAATACACTTAAGGGGTAATCACCATCTCAATGATCAATAATGACCGTCCATGACATGTCAATAATTAATTCACCTAACTAACGTTTCAAATATGGAACTAGGACATTACATTTAAAAAAAAAAATAGCAGCTTGATATGTAGAGAATATAAATAAATCTCATACTAACTTTCTCTTTTCGTTTCTCACTGTTTGACATTTTCATTGAGGTTTTTTTAATTTAAATTTATTTATTGCAGGACCCATTTATGAGGACGAGTAGACGACATTCCCAACAATTCTTTATGTATTCACATAGGCTCAGTTAAAAATGAAGAAATCCCAATCATCACATCGCAATTCATTCGTTAAAATGTATTTGAGGGGTATAAATTTTGAATAATTGTTTTCACAAGTAACAAATTTGAATTGTCCTGCTCAAATGTTTGGTTCTGTACCTCCCTAACCACATGGTGGGGTTTAAAATGTACGAAAAAGGAAACATGGTGGGTTTCAGAATCATTTATTATACATCGTATGGTATATGGTATATATGAGAGTGTTAAAGTCTTACCGACAATAGTTAATTGTCATTAGATTCTATGTCGTTATAGACTTTAAGGACATTTACAAAAGAGTGTTTATTGCCACTAAAAGAATATAATTATCAACGATCATTTTTGGTATAGTGACTTATTAGTTAAAAATACAAGTATATTTTGTATATGATAAATAATAATCTAGAAAAACAAGTTTTTGATGCTTTTACACATCAAATTATTTTGAACTGAATAGTGTAATTAAGAAGGTAAACTGATTTTTACTTTTAAAACTAACTAAACTTAATGCATAGATCAAGGTATAGTAATAATAAATGTAATTATTTCAAGAATACACCAAATATAGAAAGATAATACTACGAGGAAATATATATACATATAATATTGTCTGCTTTGTATGGTTTTGATTAGAAAATATCTCATCGAACAATTTAAGAGACAGACATGTTCCATCTAAAAGAGAAGAAGACATATAATTTGATTTATTATTAGGACAACAAGGGATATTTATTATTAATGCCCCATGACATATTCTAATTGTCTTCTTCTCCTTTTTTATGTTTGTGTTTTTTTTTCCTTCCTAAATTTAGTATTTCTTTCCTTCTAGTGTGTTAAATCATAAATGGGCGAGTTGAACGGGATTTAGATAAGTTAAAATATGTTGAGTTAATTACAATTAAGCATTTATTGATTAGCTCAAAAAATTACTTGGACTTAAATAAGTTGGATAAAAATGGTTAAAATACGAATCATAACCCAACTCATTCAATTTTAAATAAGTTTTAATTGTTCTTTTGTAATTTTTAGTACCTCGTAAAATTATAAATTTTCTTCATTATGACTACATTTTATTTAAAATAAAATAAAAAAATTAAACTTTATTTTGATAAGATTTTTCATGGGTAAATTTGACCTACGTACTAACTAATTATTTTTAAAAAAAAATTAAAATGAGTCCAATTTTTAGTAAATTAAAATAAGTTGAACAAATTATATTTTTATATGTTAATTTTTTCTTCGTGAATCTTGTGTAATACTTCAACCCCTAATGAGATAATTATTGGGAAATTTCTTTTATCTTAATACAAAATATTGAATTCAAACATAAATAATGAAAAAGATCTCTCGTTTATAAATGTTTTGATAAAAAAACAAGAACAAGGACTTGAATGTTTTTTCCTTTTTCTTATTTTCTTTAATAATACACGTCAGCACAGTCACCTTCTATTAACTTCAAGGAGAATTGATTTTTAAAGTTATTTATAAAAAAATATATTAAGTTTCGTGGCATTTTTATAAAAAAAATAATTCAAACACATAAGAGATCTAAAAAAACTATTGTCATCTAGTTTTTAATAAGCGATCATGAATCACAATCGCACATATTTGACGAATTCAAATCTCTAAACTACTTACAAAATAAATAAAAGAAAATAACTTTTGAAAATTTCTTATAGGTAAAAGTAAAAATCTCTCATAAATTTAAATATTTTTAAAAAATTATAAGTTGTGAACAAAATTAATTCTCCCATTTTCCGAAAAACAAAATTCATATATTATATGAAAAATTTACTGCCAACTCACCCAACCACAATCTCCATATCCGTGACACCGTACCATTTAACCGTATATAAATATTTTTAAAAAGACAAAAAGAAAAAGATTAAAAAATCTGAGTTTTTTTTCCTTTATTCCGTACCTCAATTCTCTGATAGTGACAATTGTATTCTTCCCAATTAAATTGCTTTATTCCCATTTTCTTATTTCTCTGTCTTTTATTGACTATTTTCTAATGGGTCCCACTCTCCACCCCAACATCTAGGGCCCACTCTAACCCAGGCCCAATTTTTTGTAGTCAGCAATAAAAACGGGTCCACATGAATCATCTACGTAAAACAATTGGTCGCATAAAACACCTACGTATAATTTTGCAACCTTTTTTTTTTTAAACGACACGAATTTCACTAGTTTATGAGTGAATTAATCCATTAATCTTATTAGAATTTGAACTTTGGTTGCATGATAGCAAAATTATGTGTAATTTATATAGATATACTGTATCCAAATAGTTTTGCATGTATCTAACATTCTCGCTCGCCTATCCCTTTATGTATATGTACTTTAATGTGATTCTCATGTATCTAGGATACATAGATTATCTTACTTTTTTTTGGATGTATCTGACTTGAAATATGATATTAAATTATTAATTAGTGAAATAATATGTAATTATTTTCAAATTAAATAGTAAATATAATACAAAGATTGGATTAATTAGGTAGTTTTTCCTTTTCTTTTTAATTTATATTTAGATACAATTAAGATTTAATTTTAAGTGGCAACTTCAATTATTAATAACTTAGTTCTAAGCCAAAAAATAAAAAACCTCAGTTCTAAATTTAATATTTATATATATATTTAATAAAAATTTTAATATAGAGCAAAAATTAATACTTTGACCAAATCCGCACCCGAGCATCTAGTTCCACCCAACCCCCTGCTATAAGTTTTATATGAAAAAAAATATTAGTGTTCGATTTTTCTTCTCTCTTCCCTCTCTTACATTTATTATTAATGACTTAAGGGAGAGAAGAGAGAAAAGTGGAAAAATAAATAAATAAGAAAAAGCAAGAATACAAGAGTTTGTATCAAAGATTGGTTCTTTAAGAAATTATCCTTTGGGTAAGTGTGTTTGGTACACGGATCTTGTTTTTATGGGAAGGTTTTTTGTTTTTTAAAAGGAAAATGTTTTTTTTTTTTTTGTTGATTATCTTTATCGATTTGTGATTTGTATTTGGGGGAATGATTAACTGAGTTGGTGGGTTAATGGGGTTTATCATGATGGGTATTTCTTTATCTTTAAGCCAATTAAGTATGCTTTTTAATGTTATTTTATTTGGGTGTTTTTTCTTCTTTTCTTTTTAAAATAAAAACTTGTATTCAGATTTTTTTAATCTGTGTATGGGATCTTACAGGTTTTGAGAGAAGATGGTGGGGTGTTTGACTTTGGAGCTGAAGAGGGTTTGTTTTGCTTTTTGAGGTAACAGTTTGGTTTTATGTCTGATGGTTGGTATGAAAGTGGCATTTGGTAGGTCTACAAGTTTGAATAGTTTTGCTGATGAACTGTTGTTTGTTAGAGGTTAAAAAGTTTTGATCTTTGGTTTAGTTTACAGAGATATTGGGATTTTACCTGCTTTAGTTTTGGTGTTTATAAAGTTGATTGATCATTTATGGTTTATCTGCATATGGGTATGGAGGTTGGAGTTTGATTTCTTGATTTACTACCATCCTTTGATGGACTTGAAGAAATTGTCAATAGAAAACTTGGCAAAGAGAATTCTTGAATTTGAATCTTTTTCTGAGGTGAAGGAGGAGGAAAAGAACAGATTTTTTATTGGTTATCAGGTGTTGTAAGCTGATTGAAGAAATGGATGATGAAGTTAATTCTTGGATTAGGAGAACAAAGTTTTCTCATACAGTTTGTCATAGGTTGGATTCTGCTAGATTGACTTCTATTCCTATTAGTACTATTCAGTCAGGAAGAATTGCTGGTGCAAAAACTAGACCTGGAACAGGCTCTTTTAATTCAAGACCTGAGCCAACTGTTGCGCCACTTCAGCGCAATCCAACTACAAACAAACATAGGACTGTATCACCTCATCCAGAAACATCAGTTCCAGATACCTTTAAGGAAGCTCGATCTAGTCAGAAGAGATTTTCAACTCCGCGTCCACAAAGGAAGGAACATGAGAAGAAGATTGTGAGTAAGTCGTTTTATAAAGATTCCCGGGAATCGAAATCACCTATGTTGAGATCTCCTGGTTCAAGATCTCCATCAAATACAAGTCCCCTACGTCATTTCACATCATTCAAATTCCATGACAAATCAAAGAGCCGGAAGGATTCAGCATGGAGTAGGTACTTTGATCATGGTGTTGGGAGGGTTAGTTCTGTGGAAACGGCAGATGAATATACAATTGATCTTTCTAAGCTGTTTCTTGGGCTAAGATTTGCACACGGTGCACACAGTCAGCTTTACCATGGGAAATATAAGGATGAAGCTGTTGCGGTGAAAATTATAAGAGTACCAGATGATGACGAAATTGGAGCGTTAGGAATTCGATTGGAGAATCAGTTTATTAGAGAAGTTACTCTCTTGTCTCGTCTCCACCATCCAAATATTATAAAGGTAGTAAATAGAATTCATTTTCTTATTTGGTTCATTTTATTTAAGTATATGGAACTCTGGTGTTACATTTATTTAACTGTATCTGATTTGTTTTGATAGGTTATTTTGTAACTGTATCTGGTTATCCTACCTATAAAAGTTCCATGGCCCTATTATTTCCATTATTTGCCTCTAATCTCTATAACTAGAGTCTCCATTTTTTTGACAATAGAGAAATTGTGTTAACTTGTTGTCCTTATAAAATTTCTTTGTGATTTGGTTCACATGACCCCTTTAATGCAGTTCGTAGGTGCGTGCAAACAACCACCAGTTTTTTGTGTTGTTACTGAGTATATATCGGAGGGTTCTTTGAGAGCGCACCTGCATAAGCTTGAGCATAAGTCCCTAGCCCTGAACAAATTGATTGCACTTGCCATGGACATTGCTCTTGGAATGGAATATATCCACTCGCAAGGCGTTATTCATCGGGACCTCAAACCAGAGAATATACTTATCGATGAGGATTTTCACCTGAAAATTGCTGACTTTGGAATTGCTTGTGAGGAGGCATACTGTGATCTCCTGGCGGATGATCCAGGCACTTACCGTTGGATGGCACCAGAGATGATTAAGAGAAAATCATACGGAAGAAAGGTTGATGTATATGGCTTTGGACTTATTCTATGGGAAATGGTGTCTGGTACCATTCCTTATGAAGATATGACACCAGTACAGGCTGCTTTTGCTGTTGTAAACAAGGTATGATCCAACATTTGGTACTTTCTTATTCTTATATTTCTGGAACTATTGTGATATTGTGTTATCGTTTTGAACTTTATAATTAGTTATATTGTGACTCGTACATTTGGATAGTGGAATGAATAACTTCTATTTCTGCATGGCTGAACACTCTAGTGTGATAGCAACCCATGTCCCCCCAGACCTCCACCGTCCCTCCCAACAGAACTCCTCTCTTGATGCTCTAATTCGTAAACTGTGAATTAGGAATATATTTAATCCTAAAAGAACTTGTTTTTTTGGGACCTTTCAGAATATGAGACCACCTATTCATGGGGACTGCCCTCCAGCCATGAGAGCTTTAATTGAACTGTGTTGGGCTTTGCAACCAGATAAGAGACCTGAGTTTTGGCAGATAGTGAAGGTACTGGAGCAGTTTGAATCATCAGTTGCTCATGACGGAACTCTGAATCTTGTTCAGAAGACGATGTGTCTAGATCACAAGAAAGGGCTTCATCATTGGATCCAAAAGCTTGGTCATATACATCAAAATGCTTCATTTTATCAAAATGTTTCATCAATGCCCATGCCGAAACCTAAGTTTGCTTGAGTTTTCTGTATGATCCGACTTTTGTAGTTTTACCAGGTCTCTGTGTAATTAAACTTCTTTTGGTTAAATACTGTTGTATATCTCTGTTCCATCATTAAGCGAATGTGAATTATTAGGCTGTAGGTGTGCATTGAGGTGGCCTCTGTAATTTTACCTATTTTGGTACACAAAGTATGATCAGTTCTTGAATGCAAGTGCCATTTGTAAGGCTTGGTAAGGCCTTTGTAATTTTGCATGATAGGTACACAAAGTATGATTATCAGAAAACCATTGCTAATAAACACTTATAGTGCTTTTAAGTGGAATAAAATATGATGATCAGACAAAATACACCATCTGTGTAAGGCTAGGGTAAGCTGAATGGAATAAATTCTACACTTTTTAAGTGGTACTCTATTATACTTCTTAAGCCAAGACAACCATTGCTGATTAACCAAAATAATGCTTTTACTTGCATTACACATTACTCCTGAAGTTTTCTGCTACCTTTAATATTGCAAGCTTATTGCTTGCTTAAGATCCTCGAAATGCATCGTCTGTTTTCTGCTTCAGGTGATTTTTGAGTCAATGATGGTTTGTGATTTTCGGATTTATATTTTTTCGAAGCTTGTTACCTACAAGCCACTGCTACTGATTGTTAGTGGCATAACTAATGCTGCTTGTTAATTGTTGAGATGTGTTTTTCTACTCTTCTTTTTCATGTTGTTATTGGTAATATTAACTGAAACTCTGCCACACGGTGCTTATTTGAATGTAAAAACTGGTATCATTTTAGAGTTAACAATGTTGATTTAGAGGAGCTTATTGGTTAACATTGGATTATTTAGCTACTGACTATATCTGTCTGCCAAAGGCTTGTATGACTAAGTTTTTAGGGACTATCTTACATATTTTGCATATTTGAGGTTGTTGTAATTGACACAGGACACACTTGTTACACCATTAAATAGTAGATATGTGAAGATGAATTGGTGCTGCTGAGGTGCATCACTCGAGATATTTGTTTGCATTTAACATTTGTTTCCAACTATGCCAACACCCTCTTGCATCCTTCATGTGTTGCCAGACTTTTGCTTTGCAGGTTGCAGGTCAGAGAGGATAGCTCAGGCCAATAGTTCCGTACATTTTTAAAGGAAAGAAGATAATGTGATTGCCATCCTGCACATTAAAATTACTTGCTACTTGTTTCATCAACTTGCAGAGACTTGGTTTTCCTTTCTTATAGGTATGTAAGCCCATCTACTCCCTCTACATCTTGAATGGAAATTAAATATCTTCGCATTTATTACCCCTGTTGTTGCGTCTCCAGAAAGTATATATGGACCACAAAGTTGGTACTGAACTTTACTAATGTTGCACTTGCATGTTATTCATGTATTGACCTGTTCATGGAAGCATCGCAATCCATTTCTTTACTAATTAATTAACGAAAGGAAATATAATCGTATGTGTGCATGAATCTTGTATTGGAGAATATATCAAAAACCAGTGGCTGGATATTTTTTGATATCATGGTTCATGTGAATTGATAATGAATCGTCGTTCAACTAGATTATCGTTTGTGCATGGGACTAGTTTTTTAACGTTCAATGAACCATCATTTGCATGATCTCCGTGATATTGATAATGTTATTAGAATATGTAAAGATGCAACGTGATTCCTTTTTGACAATTTGAAGTGGAAAAAGTAGTGAAATATATACATATATGTTTTTTGTGTTACTATTGAAGTTCACATGTTACCTAGGCTGGATATTTTTGATATCATGGTTCATGTGAACTGAAGCTTTGAAAGATCCTGGAGGATTTTGGAGATGTGGTCCAACCTTCTAACTCACTAATTAAAAAAAATAATCTCTAGAGCTACAGAGTATTCTAGAAGCTTTCGTATCGTCGAAAAATCACGAGAAACATAGACAAAACATGTCTCATTTTGAAACCAAACAATGTATTGGTTTGCATAAACACACTCCCACTGATGTTGCACCTGTTGTTTTGTAGAGTCAACATCGTCTTGTTTGTTGAAAAAAATTATAAATTCAGTCGAATATACGAATCATAATTTTATGGGCTAATTTTGTTGATTCATAATTCTATAAAACTTCAAACTATCTGCAATCGTTATACTACATAAACATTAGTTGTTGAAATTTCTTTGATCTATTAAAGTGGCTAATAAATGAGTCACGTACTTTCCATTTAAAAGATATAACACTGTTACGACCAGGTCATATTTTGAGTCAATACTTTACTCCATTACATTTTTATTGGAATTGAGATAATATTTCAGAGAAATTTAACTTTACTTTTTTGTTTTCAAAGTAATTATCATCAACTAGCACTAGTTTTTTTTTCTCTATGTTCAACGAAAATCACATGTTATATTATATTCCAATAATTAGATATCTGTGTTATAATACAATAGCAAAAAAAATTAGAGCAAAAGCGTAGAAATATCGAATATGCAATTTTACAGATGTTAATATCAAAATTTCAAACGTAAAATCATTTACCACTGTGTATGTATTTTCCTTGCAAATGATATACCCGAGATTGGGCCTAACTATACAATATCCCAACGATAAAAACCCGGGCGACTTATGGGCCCAAAATAAGTTTGAATTTTAGGTCATACTTCAATTGAGCCCAACAAAACTTGTATCAATTTGTCAAATAATCCTTTGTTCATTTGCAATTACAATTTTTGCAACTCTTTGATCTTTTAACCAAAACTTTGCCTAAATCTTGAATCTGTTGAGCTACATGCTTTCTACGGAAAACTTGAGATTCTTTAAATTTGTGAATTTCTAATTATCACATGCACTTGGTGCACTTAACTTTCTTCAAAATTCAACGATGTCCCAATCTGATATATTGACATTCCTTCTTGTTGACCTGCCTTCGGAGTATGAATTCTTTGTCACTACGACGAAGCTTCTTATTTTATCATAATCTCTTAAAATTTCTATTATTTAAAAAAGTTACAAAAATCCCTCTCGGATACATTCCTCCCATTAAGTAATATATCATACGTAATCCGTGAGCTAGGTATCCACAAATTTCTTAATGTATACAAGATTCTAGAAATTTAAGGAATTTTTGTAATTTAGGAAATAATAGGGATAGAATGTAATTCACTCTTATCACACTATGAGATTTATGTATATTTTTACATTTATATATCCAATTTCATTCAGAGCCTCTTCAGTCATGGAATATGTTGTAGTTGTATATAGGAGTGTTCGTGGTTCGGTTTGGATCGGTTATTGATTAAAACCAAAACCAAACCAATCTAGTCGATTTTAAAAAAAATTAAAACCAAACCAAACCAAACGAAAAAAATAACTGCCGGTTTGGTTAGTTTTTCTGATTTATTTGGTTTGAAAGTAATAATTTTCTTGAGGACATACGTATAGACACATACACCTAGTACATGAACAATCCACAAAAAACTAATTTCGGTTCAATTAAGCAATTATGCGATACTAGAGTTATCATTACACGAACAAAGTGATTCAATTAAGAGAAAATGTGACTATTTTATGTGAAGTAGGGTAGGTAAAGACTAAAATGGATGGTGATGGAATTGGACTTAGGATTGTTATAGTTGGGCTAAAGTGTTGGGCTTGAGAAAATAGTAAAGTTAAAAAGTTAAGTTAATTAAAACTTAAACAAAATATTCATATTTTATTTATGAATAATATATAAATAATTATAAGATTTATATATCTAATTTATCGGTTTGGTTTGGTTTGGTTATTTTTGCGGTTGTTTTTTAGTAAAACCAAACCAACTATCGTTTTTTAATCGGTTTGATTCGAATTGCGGATCGGTTTGGTCTTTTAACCATAACCATGAACAGCCGTAGACTTGTATACATTTAAATTTTATTGAATTTAAGTTGGTAGTAAAATAATTAATTATATTTTAAATTCAAATTCAAGATATTTGAAACAACACGATGGATGGACTTATTGATTATGACTTATATTTTTCAACTTAAAAACAAATGTGTAAAGACACTTTTTAATCCTATCTAAATATTTTAAAGTTATTTAAACTTAAAAATACCTAAAATAAGTCTATTCAAACGGTATCGCAAACTGCCAGAGCATTATGTCTTATCTAAAGTCAATGAAGATGCTAAAGAAGCCTTTGGAAAGAAGATTTGGTTAAAACAATGTACATTTTATTATGGAATACAAAAGAGGAGTGTGTGTACTAGCCACATTGCCTATATTACGACCACAAGTACCTTATACCTTTTTCATTTTTTAAAATTTAAACTCATGGATCAATGAAACCATACTATAAATAATATATATTTTCAGATGACGTGACGTGTCATTAACATTACCTTTCGGACGATGCTAATTCCAAATGTTTAAGTGACAGTACTATTATATTGGATCAATAAGATTTGAAAGGCATATATCGAAATATGATCCTTTATTTTTATATAAATAAAAAGAAAGACCTAATGACATAAGCTTTAAGCTGAAGTGAAACATAAATAGAGCATTGTTATCATTTACCTTTTTTACTTATCCCTAATTAAATAAATGAGGTTTCCTTGTCCTAATTAAAGTTTATATAGAGATTATTCACTAGAATGTACATACATTTTGGGTATTGGCTGGCTAATTAACTAAAGAGATAGTACATATTTACATGGATCACTCTTGCCTTCGTAGTGGTGTTATAAGAACGATCTTTATTTAAAGCAGTAAAAATATAAGACGGTTAGGTGCTCGCTGAACTTGGTCAGTATGTGGACGAGATGGGATAGGGAGTAGATGGTCATGGGGTGTGGGGATTGTGGATGTTGGGCGGGTGAGGTTCAGAGACAATGAACTTGGAATATTACTTGTAGAATTTTATTACAACAAAAATAATTTTTAGTGGTAATAAATATGTATATTAATAAAGAGTGTTAAATTCTTTACTGTCATTAGCATTAGATACAATATAACTATAGGCTTTAACTACATTTTCCAAAGAATGCTAAAATGTAATTGTCACTAGTAATAATTGCCTCTAAATAATATATATTTAGCGGCAATTGAGTGTGAAATGCTTATTTTATCTTTTCATTAGAGAAGAGGAGAAACTTCCAAAATTAAAGTGATGGGTGGAACAACACAAAATCATTCTACTTGTAATCTAATACTCGTACAAGCTCGATAATGTATATCAATATCAAGTGATCAATTACTATAATTAACTGGAAAACCCAATAGTCGAACTTCAATCATCATGCAGGAAATTATAAACCTTGTCCTTGAAAAAGTACTAAAACAGCTAGCTAGATAATTTATCACGTGCCCAAAATAAAGAAAACATTATAACTTGGTTGGTTGCTAGGTAGCAGCTGCACCCACAAACTGCTTTAATTTCTGTGAGATAATCTTTGCTGCAGCTTCGTATCCTGACGACGTTGCACTTTCTCCCACCTAACCATACATTACCAAAAAAAACACATCAAACCACAAACGAGACAGATTCAGAATTTAGACGTATGCTCTTAATTACCTTAGAATGTATGGAATGGAAGATGGTGTCACCTACGAGAGTATAACTTGCAGTAATAACTTGTACGCCGTCTTCATGAAGCATACGTATGATATGGTTGAACATGAAGTGATAATCTAATCCAGTAATTAGAAGCACTTCTAGAGCTGAATTCACACTATGAATTTCAATATGTGGCAATGGCAATGTCTTTTCCAATGTTCTCCCATTAGTATCACTGCTTGAATTTGAATTTAAAGTACCAGCAGCTTCTGTTAAGCTTTCTTTTTTGAGTCTCATTTTCTCCAAATCTATCTGCAGTTTCTTTATGTAATTCGCGGCTTCTTCAAGTTGATCCGGCAGTGACAAAAATTCCTGCAAATTCAACCACAGATAACTTGGCAGATTAGTGGACTCAGAGGCGGATCCAGGATTTAATTTGAAGATTACGAGTGCCACACTACTTTGAAAGTTGATGTGTTACTATTTTATATGGTTCAAATACAATAGACATGTTGATTGGTATGATCAACTTTGGGCTTCAAATTTATTTTTTATTTTTTTCAGTTTATACAGATAAACAGAGAAATAATCTTTATAACAAGCAAACAAATGGACAAATTAAATTCAAAATATATAAATACCGTTTGATAAGAATGCATATTAATTTTGTTAAAGAAGCATGTTAGTACTGTGCAACTACAAATTCATAGGAAACATGACTTATAAAGATTTATCATTCTAACAGTTAGTCTTGTTTATTCGATAAGTAATATGATGAGGATGTCTAGTAGATCTCAATATATGAACTCAAACAATCGCTAAATCGTCCAGTAACTTCTCTTTCAGCTCTCTTCCTCTTTTTTGAAGGTAACCGTCCTGTCAAACTGATCTTCGAGTTGGATAGTGGCGGAGTCAAGAAATTTGGCGAAGGGTACTCAACACATACCCTTCTATGAAAAATTATGTTGTGTACAGAGATAATTAAATGTTGACTATTATTATGAATGTGTTGTTAATTTTGCACACCCTCAACATGACACATAAGAAAATTTGTACACCCTTCACCAAATTTCTGGCTCCGCCACTGGGTTAGATAAAAATACGATAAATAACATATATAGGAGATCGAATAGTACTATTAAATTAGTAGGAAAAAAATAATATTAAAAAAAGTAGAACCTTAGAATGTTGATCATGATGCACAAGTGAATTGAGCTTCATATAGAGATCCTTCATTTGATTTCTTCTGTTTTTCTCAATTGTCTTTCTATCAGCTGCTTTACATGATGATGAGGAACTAGGTTTGTTACAACAGTACGGCTGCTCCATCTCTCCAACAAACTTGGAAAATAACAAGATTGATCGATCGTCCCTCTATTAAATCGATAACGAAATTAATTCAACAGGGCTATGCTATATTATATATACTATAGTACATAATAATTTGTTGGAGATCTGAAACAGAGAAAAGAGGAATCTAAAGTTGAGTAATAAGTTGAAAGTGAAAGGCAATAAGTGCAGGAGAATACAACAAGATATGATTATGTGAAGATTAAAAAAAAAAAAAGATGATAGAATTGTATGGTAGGGTTCTCACTATTTATCATTTTTGGTCCCACATGGGACTATTTTTTTGACCATGTTTGCAATAATGGGAAAGCATCCAACACAGTACTGTGCCAATATCTGCCTTATTATAAAATTGATTTCATATTGTATCATCTTTTTCTACATTTTTAACAATATTTTATGTTTACCTAAACTTATTGTAAGAGTAATTAATTTAAAACTTTTGTACGAAAAAAATAAATAAAAAGTAACACAAGTCGTGATTTGATTATCTTTTTTTTTTTTTTCGTGATTTGATTATCTTAGATTTGATTTGATTTTCAGTTTAGTTCGATATTTTCATTTTTCTGACATTTTTTTAATTTACAATACGTATGTTTTATGTATTAATAGTGTAAAAATATTTACATAGACCAATGAAAACAAATTTATATCATCAAATCATATTGTTTCAAGATTTCAGATCCATTGTGTTAGGAAGGTCATCAAAAAATAGTAAATGCAGAAAACTTACTTGTGTCGTATCACTTAGGTGAAAGTAACTAATATACTTTTTCCATCTCATATGAGATATGCATTTTATTTAAAATATTTATCTCATATTACTTGATCATTTTCTAAATCAGTATAGAGTTGATTAATGTTCTTCTTATTTGCCCTTACAATTAATATGACCTTTGGAAGTTAAACAAATTTTGAAGATCCAAAAATTTCTTTTTCAAGGGCCTAATTAATATGAACATGCAAATTAGTACATTTGATCAATTTATTAATAATTTTTAATTACCGTGTAAAATAAAAAATGCTCATCTAATATAGGACAAAGGAATACATTTGATCAACCACATGTTTTTATAACCTAAGGTGTGAACAAAATAAATTAAATATACTTTCTTCGTTCTATATTACTTGATTATCTTATTAAAAATACATGTCCCAAATTATTTGATCAACATATACATGTTCCAAATCCGAAATTAGAAAGGCTTAAGGGGTGACACCAAATATATGTCACCTTTTAAAATAAAAAACAATAAATAAATAATATAACACCATATTTTTAACGAAGTAGTGTCACATGACACCTCTTAAGTCTCCATAAATCCGCACATGGATGTTCACCAATATGAATAAAGAGTAATTTAATAAAATTAAACATCTTATTTATAATTTCTTAGTATGAAACTAAAAAAAAATTGTGCACCTTATCTAGCTGTCTCTACAAAAATGAGGGAACATGATTTAAGGTGGCGTCATCATTCATGATGAAAATTAATATTAATTCACATTTGTTTTTGTTTTTTAGGTTTCTCTTATTTCCAACGTGCACTTACTATTTCATAATACTGTTTTTTGAATACTTCGTTTCTTGCATTATTACCATCTTTGAAGCAAGTTCTCTTCTTTTTTCATTTTTTTTTTTAATTTGGTAAAACAATGCCAGTAACTAATTAAAAATGTTCTAGCTATAGCTAACTGAAATATATTCTCACTTCAATTATATCACACAACTTTATCATAAATCATAATATAATATAATATAAATATTACGTATCGGTTCTTGTTTTTTCTTCTAATGCATGGGCCAACCCCCTTTTGCCCTCCTCCCCTAAAAAAGAATCCTATACAGATTATTACTGGTTACTAGAGCTATATAAATCTTTTGTCTTATTTAATATGACTCGCTTTTTTTTAGTGAGTTTTGAAAAGAATAACATATTTTTATATTTAGTAACAAATTAATTTTAACTTTACTAAAATAATGTATAACTATACAAATATCTATTACTTATTTTTAGACAACAAATTTAAACTCGGTCAAGTTAAACTAATTAATTATATAAATTGAGACGAAGCGAGCATGATTGGTGATCTCACTCGTATTACGTAATGGAATGGCGTGTCAAGTGATGATATCATCAACCATTAGACAAAGGATCTTGGAAAGTGTGCTAGCTTAAGACACGACTTGTGGAAAAAATTAAAGTGCACCAACATTATATTAATGTGAACAAGATGTAATATTTCTACAACGAGGCTTACAAAGTCCAAGGTCCCAATTAAATAATTATATCCGTCCTTAATTCATGTGTTACATTTTTTAACTTTTTTATTTCTCCTTTAGCTTAGTCAAGATGAAGCTAAAATTGGAGGTGATCATCGAGACGATTGCTCTCTTTTCCCTACGTTAGTTGAATGTTAGTTTTTTTGACGATTTGATAATAATTTTTTTATTGTTTATTTACAATCAAATTTAATCTCAAACTTTATATCATTGTATATAGTTGTTATCACTTTATGGTCAAAATTACAAAGTTTTGCCAACGTTAAGAATTACTAGTTGTTTGGATTTGAAATTAATCAACTTAACAGACTAAATTAAATTAATCCTTGACGAAAATTTCCAGGGAGGAAATAATATAACTATCAAGTTTGGTGGTGTGTGGGAAAAGGAAAATATAAGATAAGAACACGTGAGGGGGTAGCAAAAAAGTAAAGAGAAATCCTTCATCCACCCTTTGTTCTAAGGTTTTCGACTTTACACTTATCTGTCCTCCTTTCTTTTTTTCTTTTACGTTTTAAATTATTTATCTTTTTCTTTTTTGAAATATATTTTTATCAAATTGATATGAGAAAGTTGCAAATTGCAGTAATTTTTGAATATCTCCAACGCATATATATATATATTGTTATATCCTTTTGAAATATATAAATTATATTTTGATTTTTGCTAGTGAAAAAATTGACTCCAATAATATTACGTAACAACCTCCAACCTCAACAAAACCAAACGTCTCTAAAAAAATTGTTGACATAAAAAATAATCTTAGCTTTTAATTTTTATAAATTTTAGTCAACATGTAGTAAATTATTAGTGAATATATATAGTATATACATTTATTGTACACTGGCATCAGGCATCAAGTGTACGATCTAGTAATGAGACGATGACAATTATGAGGTCTTTTAAGTTAAATTATATTAGTAGAACTAGAACATATATGTCCAAGTTAGTAGACAAAATTATCCCACATCCTTTTAATACGAAAATTACAAATATCTCATAAAATTAATTGAGATGTGTACGTGTAAATAGCCGAAATATTGTTTCTTTTCATTTCTCTCACACAAGGATGCCGTACAAAATTTATTACTTTTCATTTCTTTCAACAAGATGCTATACAAAGTTAAGACATCAATGACAATGAGGGTCTCAGGCGCATAAATAAAAGCTAGATTCCACAATAGATATGGTAACCACAAAGTTTTCCAAATATAAGTCTTGTTCTTTTAACCCCACCACCACCACCACCCCTCAACAGGGAAGGCCGATCCTAAAAGTTGTTTTGTGTAAGATATAAGATATAATAATTTTAAGGATAAAATATAAGATTATTTTATTTTGTATTTGGTTGGAGATATTAGCTAATCCTTAAATTATTTATTCAATCATTTATATTATGATGATGGGATAAGTTATCCCATATATATTGTGAGATAACTTACCTCATGATAATTTAATCCGGAATAATTAATTCCAGGCTAACTTGGATACTGGACCTGTTAAAATATAGCTTTATAATGTTACTTTTAAGGGTTGGTGAAAACAAACAAGTACTCATGACTGCAATATATGTTTAGAGCAATATACATCACGTGAAAAATATATAGATGTACAAAGGGGCGGAGCTATAGTAGACTTAGGGTGTCCAAGCGGACACGCTTCGTTGGAAAATTACACCGTATATATAAGTAAAATGATTTTGTTAATGGTTGCATGAGACATTTTGGACACCCTTGAAACAATAAAGTGTCTTGGTGCATTGGTTTCGGTTGTCCAGCAAAAACTTGATGGCCAACATCCACGCGGGTTCAATTACCCGTTGCTATACTTTTTATTACACCTAATTTATTAATATAATATTATCTATTAAAAAAATATTAAATTAGAGACCTATAACTTAAAAATTTAAGGAAAAATAAAAGTTTAGTAGTCAATTGATTTTTTAATCAATTTGACTTTTGATTTTTTTTTCTTTTTAATAAAATTTATAAATAATTATTTAATTTAAAGTCAATAAGTAAATCCTATTTATTTTTATTTTTTTATAAAACTATTAACAGTGAAAAAGGCTTCATATAGAATTTCTTTTTAAAAGAAAACTTGTTCGATTCTACTATTTATTTTTTAATGTCTCGTTGTTAGTCCTCAGAGATTCGTGAAATTTTGAAGCATAAAAATGATTTCATTCTAACTGAATTGTCTCTTCTTTTTTTCTTTGTTCGTTCACTTCCTATTATATAAACATGAACGTCAAAGCTAATTATTATATAGTTTGATTTTAAAATTTTTGGTATATTTTTTAATTAAAACAAATTATCATTAATGTAACGTAGTTTGATTTACAAAATTTTAGTACATTCATGCGTTAAATAATTTTTATTTACCTATGTAATTCTTGAACACCCTTCGTAAAACTTCTGGCTTCACCACTGTACCTAATTTGTTTTCCAACACTGTGAAAGTGAAACCCTGTTGTGATTTTTTTGGTACTTGTTTTATCCTTTCTTAATTTGTTCGTTTAATGAATAAGCATGACGTATGTTTATTTTATTTTTTCCAGTAGTTTTGTATATAAGTTTCGAGAAAGATTTTGAAATATATAAGACCAAACATGTGAGTAGAAGAAATATTAATGTTTACATAATGTTTAAAATATATGGACATCTACTATTGTTTAGATGATTGTTATGTATTGTTTCCTAATGTATTATATTGTATGTAAAATATTATATTGTATTGTATCAAATTGTATTGTTATAATGAATTTTGTCATTACATAGTAAATTTCACACATCAGGATAAACTACAAGAAAAAGTATGGTATGGGCAACCTTGAAAGCTACTATAAAAAGGCAAGGTAAAAAATAAAATGTGATTATTAAGAATTAAATTAATAAAAATAATAAGATAACGAAAATACAATACGATCATACAAAATCAATTATTACAGGAGACTAACAACACAATAATATACAACTCAATAGGCAACAACCATACAAACAAGCTGGTATGAGACTTAAGAGGATGTCTTATTCTCGATCAAATGGATTCTCCTTCTAGTTTTCTTAATGGATATTTATATATATATAGTGAAATTGCTATATAATGTGCATATATATACATACATAATATACAACTTGTCCTTATAAACTCCAAAAAGTAAAAGTTGTTAAGTCTCACGTTCAAAATTTCAAGTGTATAATGGCATATTAATGACTGATTTCACCAATAATTACGCAAGGGATCATCTCAACAAATTAAGAAGATTGTGAGGCGCAAGAATGTGAAACGAACCCAATATTTGAGATTTTTAAAGAATCATACGTGATTCATGAGAAAATGCCAGTCATTAATTATTTATCACTACTTCACTTACAAGTCTTTAATATATATATTTTCTTATTTATTTATTTTAAAAAAAATGATAATTTAATAAAAATATTTTTATATATGTTCAAAAAACATTTTTATATAAAACAGTAGAAAATATTATTCCACTACAGAAGTGCTTAAATTTTTTTATCGAAACATGCTCCTGTAGTCATGTCGTTTTCTCCTACAGATATTTTCTTTTGCTTTCCTTTAATTTAATATTCGACAACTTTAAATGAGGCTCCTCATGATTACTGTTTCATTTATGTTCAACCATATCATACGTATGCTTCATGAAGACAAGTTATAGTGTCAATGCTGAAACCATTTTCCATATATTCTAATAAGGTATATATATCTACTTATATGATGACAAGAAAATAATTAAACTTTACCTAAAAATGACAAACGAAATAGTTATAATAACTTCGATATAATATATTGAAATTTGAATGATCATCTATGAATTTTACCCTAAATATTAACTAGATACATGATTCAAAACTTACTTGACCGCTCTTATTAACTCAAATTTCATAACATCTAATTATATTCTGAATCGACATGCCAAAGTGTGCTCTATCCGTTTCAAAATAGATAGTGTTTTAGCATTTTCATTTTGTTTTAAAATAAGTGGCATTTTAGGGTTTCAAGAAGGAACTGATTTTTTCTTTTAAAATTATATACTCTTGTTGTAATACATAGAGTTTTATACCATTAAGGAATCACTTCTTTTTCAAAACATTTAATTAGGAGTAAGTAAAAACAAATCCTTATATTCTAGGAATGAGTAATTTAGCTCTTATGGACGTATACCCAAACTAAAAACACCACTTATTTTAGAACGCAAACAATAAAAATATTTATTAGTTTGTGTATTGATTAATGATGTGTTTGTTTTGTAATGTATGATTAGGTGGATACGGAGCTGCAGCAAGGATTATCACTGAGAAATTAAAGCAGTTTGTGGCTGCAGCTGATAGATCAAACTCAGTAATTTTTGCTCAAATAAATGTATTTGTATTAAGAAGTTTATACAAATATTAAGTTTATAACTCGGTTATTAACATTTGAAATAGTCATTATAAAATTTAGAACTCATAAGATTAAAATTCTAACTTCGTCTCTGATCATACATATGGTCTTTTCTAGTTTGCACACTCTAATCGATTGTTCACTTGATAAGTTAATAATGTGCTATTGTCTTAATTCCTTTTTTCTTGTTTTGGTGGTGAAATTATATGTACAATTAGTATTTGTGGTTCTAAAATGAGTATTGTGGCTTAGTAAGATTTCTTTTTTGATGATCTCTTCTCTTCTACACATTCCACTTTTATACATAAAATGTTGTGTAATCCAATCTTCGTCTTTTTTGCAGAATGATACTTAACACCTTTAATTTAGTGACTTTAGATACACAAAGTTCTTGCTGTCTGCTGCTAGCCAGCTTAATAAATGATGTCAAGGGAAAAAAAAGAGAACTTCCTTTACTTGATTTTATAATCATCATCACTAAAATCAATGTTTCTTATTAACTGAAAATTAACTATTTTTAGTGAATATTAAATGTTGGTGTAATATACCATGAATATAATAAATTACAGTTGAAAATAAAATGACAAAAAAGGAATAAAAAAGTTTTCAGATTGAGGTGCGGATATCTCGCTATCTTTAAGGAGATTCAAGTCCACTACGATATATTCTACACCAATCTAGCAATAATACTCTTGACTTGCCCCCTCCAGGATATAATAGTCCATCAACGTCATATAACACAAGCAACTCCGGATTAGTGGAAGAATTCAAAGCTCCGCAAAAAGAACTCCTAATTCCTTCAACATATAATTACTCTCTTTTGTATAGTGAATTAGTTGTAGACTTGAAATATTCTTCTTTGTCACAACTCTCTCTTTCACTACACTAATTACGTCACTACAATAGTTTTCCACACTTCTCATCTTTTTGGGATGCACTTCACAAAGAATTAGGTGAGAAATTCTTCCTTATATTGAATAGGAATAATGTGGATAATAATATAGGTAAATGAATGGCCCAAAGATTACATAAGTTACAAGGTATAATAAGATAGAATAATGGACAAATAATGAGTTAATGGTAATATAAATAAATGTCATTCTCCTCCCATAAATTTTGGTTGCTAAATACACCATCATGACTAGTGCCGGCAGAATGAACTCATATTTTGGTAATCCGCCCAACCCAATTATATTCTAATGGTCTGAGTGAATGATCTTTTACATGGGTAAACTATGAATTTAAATCCATATTCAACCCATAAAATATGAGTAAATTATGGATAATTAACTAGTGGCGGTAAATGGACGAATTGAGTCAAATTTAAGCGGGTTTAAAATAGATCAACATAAAATGGGTAATAATTCAACCCACCCATATTTCATATCGATAAAAATGAATTGGATAACAAATGAATTGGGTAAAATACAAATTACCCATATTTCCATTGTACTATTTACTGGGATTGAGTATTCAAGTAAATATAGGTAAACTTGTATTTTACCTAAATACATTTGTTACCCAATCTATCATATCATTTTTAATGGGCCCATTTGGGCCCACTAATCCTGACCAACATTGTAACCTTCAATTCTCCGTTGACTCCCTAACAAATCCGACCACTAACTTATGACATTTTTTTTTGGTGTTCCACGTGGTGTTTGGTATCCACATTGAAATCCGAAGATAAAGCGCTTTCTAATAAAGGTGACTACATACCCAAAAAAACTCAAATTTGAGATCTCTTAATTAAGGATGAAATAGTACTTACCATTTTACCACAACCCTTGTTGGTACTAACTTATGACATTGTTCTAACACAATGAGGCTATAATTGAGATTATTATTTTCAATTCATATGAAATTTGAGTAGTTATGTTTATGCTAACTAAGCCCATCCACATTTTTACCCAAGATTGATGATAAATAGTGATAATTGCAATTTTTATTTTGTTGGACTCGAATGGAACATGGACCAACAATTCAATATGGTTTCAATCCATATGTCACGTAGTTGGGCTTCATATAATTGAAAAGTTGGCATAACATGACAACTTATAGACTTAATTGGCAATAAATAGCCTATTTTAATTTTTGTTTAGAAAAAATAGATTTTTTAAATATTTATTTGGCAGTAAATAGCCACAATCTTTTTAAAGTAATTTTTTTTTTCCTGATTTTCTCTCTCTATTTTCTAGCACGTTTGCTTTTATTGTTCATTTTTTTTCTCTCCTTATAAGACCATCTCCAATCCACTTTTATTTTACTCTCTATTCTCTATATTTGAAGAGTAAAATAGAGAACGGGCACTCCAACCCACCTCCATATCAAGGCCGGCTCTTGCTTAATAAATTTAAGGCATATGCCTTAGGCCCCCAATTTTGGGGCCTCAAATTTTCATCAAGAAAAAATTATGTGTTAACTTTTTTAATAAAAACATTAATTATTTTTGCTTAAAAAGTATAATTTTAAACAAATATATTATTTTATTATTTTTAACGCCATTCAGATAAAAGAAATTAAGAAAATATTATTTTGTATGTTTACATTCTCTTCACTAACGCTCGTATTATTTATCTTTTTAAAACTCTTTTGCACTTTCTTTTTAAATTTTTTTGATAAGTTAGAGTAATACACTGTCAAATTATAAATTAATAGTCAAAAAGTATTAAACAAAACGACTTACAATTTTTCTTTTGTTTGTTTCTTCTTAAATTTTCAAGTATTACATAAACATATTAAAGTAGGGTTATACCAAGTTATCAATTTCTTGAATCAAATTTTATGGTTCTAACTCTTATCTTAATGTAATGTTTGTCAACTTATTACTTATAGAATTATGTTAACAATTTATACAATGATTGCCTCAGTAAAATAATGTTTTTTAACGTTGAATTGATAAAATATTACCTAAAATTAATAATTAAAAATGATATTCGAAAAAATCATTTTAAAAAAAGATATCAAGTAATAATTTGCACTTAAAAAGTTTAAAAAATAAACAACTATATTTGAAGTTTATATAGATTTTAGGCCTCAATTAAAATTTCGCTTTAGGCCTCAAATTACGTTGAGCCGTCCCTGCTCCATATTAATCTCTATTCTCTATTTATAGAGGGGTGAATAGTAGTTCTCCAAATTTGGAGAACTACTATCACCTCTCTATTTCACTTTTTCATTATTTTAATATTATTTTTATTATTTTAAAATGATCATATTATTTTACATATAATGCTATTAATTAAATATCTAATATTTGTACTTCTTTTTAAATATAATATAATATTTTAAGAAATATATTATTTTCATCTCGAATTGATAATATTTTTTAAAATTTTTTGTCACTAATATAATTTGAAAATCTATGATTTGAACAATTTTTAGCTTACCATAAAAAAATTAAGGACAAAAATACTCATTTTTAATTCCATAATGCATTAATAGAGCATTTATGGGAACAACGTCATAATCTTGAAAGTTGAGTATTTATGTAATTGTATTTCATTAATGATTTCTTTTATTTGAATTGTCCATTAATTTGTATATTATAGAATATTTGCTTGCAATTTATGTTATTTAAAAATTTAGAATAAAATGTAATTTTATATTAAAATAGAGAATTGGGTTGGAGTAAAATAGAGAATTGGGTTGGAGTTGATTGTCTGAAAAAATAGAAAACTCTATATTTGGAGAGTAAAATAGAGGGAAGGGTTGGAGATGTCCTAATTTTTCAACAAAACAAATTACGGTATTTTTCAACTCTCTCTTTCTTCCCTTTTTTCCCCTCTTTCAAGTTTATGTTTTCTATTTTCTTCCCTAAAATATTTTCATTAGAGTTCAGTCATAACAGTAACTCTTCACGATAAATACTCAAATCACACCAAAATTGCAAGGTTTTGTGATTTCTCGAATTGGAGTTTTTTCAATTTTCTATAAATCGTTAATTTATATATTTATGATAATTTTTTAAAATATTGAATTTTGTTGATTGATTTTGACAATGAATATCTATTCTTGTCTCCAACAAATGTATCTAAATTTGTTAATGAATACAAATCAACATAAAACAATGTAAAATTATCTAACTTTGTTAATGAATTTCGTTGATTGCATTCCAAAATAGTAATGTAAGTAAATGTATACCTATTTAAAATTAGAAAGATACTAATGCAAATAAATGTATACCTATGTAAAATTTGAAAGATATTAATGCAAACAAATGTATACCAATCTATTAGATGTATGCGGATCAATGAATAGCAATGCAAACAAATGTATACAAATTTGTTAAGTGAATATGGATTGAGTTTAAGGGCAAAATAATTTATAGATAATGAACTCATAGGAATATCTTTGAAATAAGAATAGTCATAATCAAATATTATTTGCTAATTTTATGGAAAGATATAATTCTAAATAATATTTTGCTAGTTTTTAGTAGAAATGGTTGGAAGTTAGAAGAGAGATGGTATTAATTTTCTTTTATTATTTAAAAAATACATATTAATTTTAAAGGAGAGAGATAATTTTGAATCATCTTTTGCTAGTTGTAACGAGAAATGGTTGGAAGTTAGAAGAAAGATAATATTAATTTTCTTTTATTATTTTAAAATATGTATTAATTTTAAAGGAGAGAGATAATATTGAATAATCTTTTGCTAGTTTTAACGAGCAATGGTTGGAAGTTATAAGAGAGATGATATTAATTTTCTTTTATTATTTTTAAAAATACATACTAATTTGAAAGGAGAAAGATAATTCTAAATAATTTTTTACTAGTTTTAAAGAGAACTGGTTGAAAGTTAGAAGAGAGATGATATTAAATATCTTTTATTAGTTAAACAAAAAATAATTTAAAAAATATTGTTAATATTATTTTTTGGCTAATATGTGCTAGTCTTTTTATTTGTTTATTAATTACTAATTTATATGGGGCAATATGTTGCCAATTCTATGCAACAGTTGTTTATATGTTTCAATTCCATAAAAAGTGGACACTGTGTAGCAAACTGAATAAATTGATAAAAACAAGAAACCAAATCTATATATTCTTTCTTCCTTTCTATTTACTCTGCATATTTTTTACTTTTATTCCAATCAAAAAAGTTTTGTTTTCTTATTTAACAACTCTTTAATTTTAGCTCTAAACATATATAATTCAAATTTTTTCTTACCACTAAACTAGTCATCTATACTTATTATTAGGTTTCCAGCTTATGATGCATATATATTTTATCGATTTTTCAATATAATTATAGCTATTTTATGTTCCAATTGGGATATATCTTATGATGTTCAAAATCTATCAATAATAACATATGTATTTAAACTCATGAAAATTAAATATATGAAATATCAAAATAACTTTAATTTCATATTTTTATTTAGATTAACAATAAGGAAAAATTATACATAAATAATTGCTCACGAGATATCTCATTATATTTTGTATTTAATAAAAACTAAACAATTTCTTAACCGACGTATAAACTATTTTAGTGATTATTAATTCATATATTATAAGTTCTCCATAATTTTGTTGGTAAAACCAAATCCTTTTCCATAAATAAAACATACAACTGAATGCAAGTTGCAAATCATATAAATTTAGGGGCTATATCGAACATTACATATTCATAAGGGACCTGTCTCTCAAAGTTATATAAACCTCTTTTAGAGCTAGGGTTTTCTCAACTTTCTTCATAGTTTTACTCTCTGCTTCGTTTCTTCATATTCCAGAAACCCGCCGGAAAGTTGATAAGTTCTCATCCTATCAACAATGGTAGGTTTTGATCTTGGCTCCGTACCGTTCAATTCTGACGGATGGGGTCCACCGGATTCTTCCGTCTGCGTTCCAAACCAAATCTCTAACGCCCCTTTTGCCCCTTTCTCCCGCTCCGACAAGCTCGGCCGGATCGCTGATTGGACTCGGTCTCTCTCAAACCGACCTGGATCCAACTCCAAGCAAAACCCTACTGATTCCGCTTTCGACTTCTCCGGTGACGACTCCTTCGCTACACTCACCGGCGACGAAGATTCATCTTTCCGTCTCGTTGATACTGCCGCTAAATCTCATCACCATGGACAACATCGTCCGAAGTTTAACCCTAGGTGGCGGTTCAATCTTCATAATAACCGTTCTCAGCTTCCACAGCGGCGAGACGAGGAAGTCGAGGCCAAAAAACGTGAGCAAGAGAAAGAAAGAGCCCGTCGTGACAGATTGTATAATCTCAATCGTTCGGGCACTAATGCTGGCCAGAGAAGAGAATCTGCGGTGTTCAAGTCATCAGTTGATATTCAGCCTGAATGGAACATGCTAGATCAGATCCCGTTTTCTACCTTCTCAAAGCTTTCGTTCTCCGTTCCAGAGCCTGAAGACCTGCTAATCTGCGGTGGCCTTGAGTTTTACGACCGGTCCTACGACCGTATTACTCCAAAGAACGAACGTCGTCTGGAGAGGTTCAAGAACAGGAATTTCTTCAAAATCACTACTACTGATGATCCTGTTATCCGCCGTTTGGCTAATGAGGATAAAGCTACTGTTTTCGCCACAGATACAATATTGTCTACTTTAATGTGTGCTCCTAGGTCTGTTTACTCATGGGATATTGTGGTTCAGCGTGTTGGGAATAAGTTGTTTTTCGACAAGCGTGATGGGTCGCAGCTGGATTTACTTTCTGTTCATGAAACTTCGCAAGAACCATTACCTGATGTGAAGGATGATATCAATTCAGCTTATTCTTTAAGTGTCGAGGCTGCTTACATCAATCAGAATTTCTCGCAACAGGTGCTGATTAGAGATGGGAAGAAGTTGAGTTATGATGAGCCAAACCCGTTTGCAACTGAAGGGGAAGAGGTGGCATCAGTGGGGTACAGATACAGGAGGTGGAAGTTGGATGATGATACATATTTGGTGGCACGATGTGAAGTGCAGAGTGTGGCTGAAGTGAACAACCAGAGATCATTCCTGACTCTGAATGCCTTGAATGAGTTTGATCCTAAGTACTCTGGTGTTGATTGGAGGCAGAAGCTGGAGACACAAAGGGGTGCTGTGTTAGCTACTGAGTTGAAGAACAATGCTAATAAACTTGCTAAATGGACTGCACAAGCACTGTTAGCTAATGCTGATATGATGAAGTTGGGTTATGTATCAAGAGTTCATCCTAGGGATCATTTTAACCATGTGATATTGGCTGTTGTAGGATACAAGCCTAAGGACTTTGCTACACAAATTAATTTGAACACATCAAACATGTGGGGTATTGTGAAAAGTATTGTGGACTTGTGTATGAAGTTGAATGAAGGGAAATATGTGCTTGTTAAGGACCCAACCAAGCCACAAGTTAGAATTTACGAGGTGCCTCCAGATGCGTTTGAGAATGACTATGTTGAGGAGCCATTGCCAGAAGATGAACAGGTTCAGCCTCCTACAGAAGATGCACAAGGTGCAGAGGCAAACGCGACTGCAAGTGAAGTAGAGGAAAAGGAGACTAGCACTGAGGCTGCATAAGGGTAATCTGACACTGCACTTGCATGATAGTCCTTACTCTCAATATTAATCTCCTGCTCTTGTAGTTTTATGAACAATTGCTATACTAGTTTTCTGCCATTTGTAGTTTTAGAATAATTGTTTTTTGATGCTATGCCTGTAAGACACTTCAATTTCTTAATGATATTAACATTTGCAATTTCTAGTTCAAAGATTTCTCGTCGATAATGTTGTTTCTTTTGAAGAGGGTCAAAAGTTGATCATCCATACATATAGCTTGAAGTAGATTTTATCTTCCCTTTATTATGTCTCCTAAGAATAATTTGTTGAGCTAAATAGGTAACCTGCTTTATAGCCTCAATATTTTCTTGATAGCTATTCACTTATGACTTCTAGGCCACGTAATTGCCTATTTATTTGTAGTATCTGAGGATATTTTCCTACTCTTTTTCCTCCAAGAGTGTGAAGTCCCTTAAAAGGAGGAAACTGAATCATTTTATTTGTAAATGAGATTATATAAAACTGTGGAGAGCCATGAAAAAAGTGAAAGTTGAAAAAACTCGGTGTCAATGTCACTGCAGGGGGTGTCATTATTTTGGTAGAAAAGGAAATTTTGTGATATAAGTGGATGTTGCTTAGGGGGTAATGACTATACAAGATTATTTTTTGAGAAAGACTATACAAGACTCTCTTTGAGAAAAGCTAATACAAGTCTCTTGCTTGCTTCCAACTACTTCTCCCCCTATTTATGAACAAAAAGAAGTCCTTAGTTACTAGATTTGACAAGAAATTACAACAAGTACGCATCAGTATGTTAGTTGGAGTTGGTTTTATGGAACCTTAATTTCATAAACGCTCTGTTTGGGTCCATATATTTCAATGTGTGGTGGTTCTTAAGACTATATAGTACAAGTGTTCTCTAATACACACTAGATGTTTTATCTCTATTCTCCGACATACTGAGAGTCATCTAGTAAGCACTAGTCTTCTAGATCGTATCACTTATATGGATTTTCAACTTTCATTATTTTATATTTTTTGCTAGATCTACGTAGACTCTTAGATAATTTTAATTTTTTAAGACAACTCCTTTCCATGTGATTCAAGTCGAACTCTTCCTCTTATAACGCCTTTAATCATCTTATTTTCTCTTCTAAGAAACAGTTCATCTGGAAGACTACCTAATACGTGTCCTATCCATCTCAAGCAACATTCTCTCATTTTGTCCTACGTATGCGCTATTTGAACCTTCTGACAGTTGTGGACATTTCTTATCATAGCTAATCTTGTATGACCACACGTTCATCTTAGAATTCGCCTCTGAAACATTAATCTGGTGTATTTTCGGCTTTAGACGTTGTGACAAGAAATTGCTTCAAATAGAGTATACATGACACTTATATGCAATAAAATGATCTTGATAACTTTTTTCCTTAGAAGATGGACTTGATAGTTGATACTTAAATTGAGGGACTTTTAGCTATTTTTAGTGCATTGTGGCTCTAATGGAGTTTCTAGTAAGTTTGTTGGAGCAGCCTTGGTAGTGACAACAGCTTTGTTATGGGTTGTGTGTTGCTGGGGCAGCCTGTTGAATGTGTGAATGGGAACTGCCTGTTGGCTGATGCAGTGGACCCTGGGCATTGTGGGCTGGAGCTGTAGTAGGTATGGAAATAGTTGTAAACCCACGTGTTAAAGAATGATGAGGTTAGAAGGTTGTCCATGACACGGGGCGCATTAGAGGCTTCACGTAGTCGCATATGTAACTGGCTGCAACCATTGATTTATGGTTTAATGGTAATAACTTAAACGCATCCCATGAGTTACTGATTAAGAAAATGGCGCCCCATGAGTATTATTACTCTCTGTTATGTATGGACCCCGTTGCATTACATATAGAAACCGTTACTTAGCTCTTTGTGAAACTTCATGGGCATGAAGTATATGCATGCCAACTAGAAGAATCAAGAGTGTAGACAGAAGAATGTACCATAACAGATGCTAAAGAGAAGCTTAATGCAAAGCAGAATCAATTTCCCTTCTTGAAGCTAGTTACGGCAGTTCCTTGATCTGCTGTTGGTAGCCCCTTCGAGTAGGAGTCTTGTGGTTCACTGCATATCTGTATCCATTTTACTTGTTCCCCTCTTCCTTCCCTCAGATTCTCGTGGAACTTGATTTTTTAAGTGGTTACTGCTTGAACTGAATAGCTACGGTGCTCATTTGTAAGGTCTGTACTGTTAACCTGTGGCCATGTGGAAAACCTGTGGTGGTTGTGTCAAACTGCATGCAGTTCTCAGGTTTCTCATTTATGTTCCTTATTTATTTGAATAACGAGTAGTTGCACTCAATGGTGTAAACTCTTGATTCTATAATTTTATTTGAGATTACTAGAGAGAGATTGTATAAAGAATGTCAAATTTTCCCCTTGATAACCCTCTTCTTTCTTCCTGTTTGAATACTATCTGATTGTTTAATTGTGATCCAGGTTGTCTTGGAATAAAGTGGTATTGCTTGTAGATCTTGAGCTCTCAATTATCAACAGCTTTGTGAGGTGACTCTGCTCTGGTGTCTGTCCCAATCAGATTAGAAACAGGAAGGCATCTTGTTGCTGAGTTTTTTTTTACCATCTTAGCAAAACTTGTTCGGCTTCATTTCTTTTCCACCTGTTGTGGTTTTGATAATTTTGGACCTTTTGTCAAGGCTAGGATTCTCTTTTACTTGAATGTTTTAAAGAAACATATTTTAAAATTATACATTTTAATTAATGGATTATCGACCTTTTAGCCCTGGGAGACTGGTCTATAATGGCCAGACCATAGTGTGCATAAGATACATCATGTGTGAAGTATAAGGTGGCGAAAAGATCATGCTTAAGAGTTACATGAAGGTGTAATATATTGACAACAACTTAATTATGCAGTTTTTGGATTACGAATTTTATAGTTTATAATATTGAAATATACTGTTGGAATCCTGTAGGTGTAATAGCTAGTATAGGTGTATTTACCACTATCACAATTTGTACTTTAATGATCGAAGAAAGAGAGTCCTTAACCGCAGGAAAATTGTAAAATTAACGATAAAAACTAGAAAATTCAGTAGAGAATAATTCGAAGATTCAAGATAATAGAGTTGACAACTAGGATTATTTATTTTATTATTCAGCATGCTATATATTTGTTTTGTTTTTTTATTCAGATCCACATTATAGCCGACTAATATTAGTAGTGTTACTTCTATATATATATATATATACGTCCTAGGGTAAAATTTACTAAAATAAATTCCAGAAGCTTACTTTTTTTGAACACCAATTAAGCTTAATTGAGTTTTAATTAAGAAGATATAACACACCCTTAAGCTTGATTTCAGCTACGTAATAAATAAACAAACACGCTAATTTTAACGGTATACATCTAGACACTTTATTATTATGCTTAATTTTTTTTAAAAATTTTAATAAACATAAAAAAAGAATCGCACCGCAACAAAAAGAGTGAACAAGCCGTTGTTTTTGGGTTAGTACTTTTGAGAAACAGGTAGCTGTCCATAAATGAAAGGCAGAGAAACTGTTGACAAAAACGAAGAATACACTACAAAACAACAGGAACAAATAGCTAGGGGCCGCGTCGGTAACTTGTGCTGTCTAACCCAATATATTTATTCTAATTTTATATTTATGTTAAAAGAAATTATTATTTTGATTTAATTTATTAATTTGATCAATACACGTGAATTATTTACTTAGTTTTCCTATGTTGATCAAATATATATATAAAAGTAGTGTTATTTATATATTATTTTGTGAAATGATAAATATAATAAAGATGACATGTAAATAAAAGTATAAGCATGAACTAAATCGAAAGCTCCACGATTCACCACATATTTCCTGAGCCAACTGCTTTTGTTTGCCCATTGTTTTCTTTAAAGTATTAAATATCACACAGTATTTAAGTCAAACCAGCTTTTAATACTACTATTCACCTACTTTTGATTGCTTATAATTAGAAATTTCTGTGCCTTCCAATTCATTGTATCATTGAAAACATCTTTCATTAGATTTCTTTTTTTTTATCAAATGGCTTCTCTTGTTCTTTTGTTAGCTGAGCTTCTTAGACATGAAAATATTGATTATTTAACTTTACCTCCTTCTTCTTCTTCTTCTTCTTCAGTTGCTAATTCTTGTGCTGTTGTGGCTGCCAAAGGAGTTTCCAACAAAAGGGTATTCAACAATTCCTCAAATAATTTCAACGCTGACTTCAATTTAGCTGAGGATTTTGAAGAACTTCCCAAAATTTGTGTTGATTTTGTTTGGCCTTAAGACTTAAAAGAGTATTGTATTATAATTATTCACTAATTAATTATTATGTCACCATCTTATCTTTCTCCTTGAAATAAATCTTATTTCTTTACTGTTTTTCTCATTCCATTTGTTTTCATTAAGCGGTACTCCATTTGTTTCATTTTCTATAATATTATGTTTTTTTTTTCTTCCGAAAATTATGAAAAACATATATATGTTTAAAACTAATTAAACTTTATTTTTCTAATTGTACATCAAATTAAATGAAATCTTATTGGCATATTTAGGATCACAAGTTTCGGGTTTTCTCTTTCTTACAATTTTAGGTGGCATCTATGCCCTTCAACTTTAATTCTACGCAAGTAGGCACTTGAATTTATATAAAATTGAATAAATAGATATATTCATCCTACGTGGTGTTTAGTGACAATTTTATATTCTATATAACGTTTTATATATATTATGCCACGTAAAATATGTGGTTACTTGTTTAATTTTGTACAAGTTCAAATGTCTAATAATGAACCTACGTTATCTATTATGGTTCATATCATGCCAATTAAATGACATTGTATAAATTGAAATAGAAAAGTAACTTTTTCATCTCTTTTTAACTTAATGGTTCTAACTCTAAGTATATAACTAAAGAATGAAGAAGAAGATCGAAAGGGGTACATGGTCATAGATAACCGATTTTGGGGCCTTATTTAATCCACGGATTATTTTTATAAATTTAGCCATTTCAAATTATGCGTTAGAAATTTTACTTTGTCAAACCAAATTTCTGATATACACGTCTAAAATCAAGCTTGCCAAAACTAAGCTAGTGTTTGGCCCCAAGTTATTAAATATTCTTGGCAAATTATATTTGGATGAAGTTTCACTATGTGTTTGGCCTCAAATTTTTCCAAAAATATTTGATTATTTTAAAAAATATGATTTATATCCATAAATTTATATCATCATTTTATAATGAATGTGTTCTGTTAAAAAATAACCTTATAATATAATTGATAACAATCAACAACAACAAAATAACAATATAGGCAAGACAATACATTAATCGCATACTCAAACTTGTTACTGATTCAGTTATAATCATAACTCATTAAACACAAATTGTTCTTTTTTCTCAATTCTTGTACTCAAATTAGAACTCAAACTTTTTCAAAGGCGGTAGTAACAAATATTAGTTGGAATTAATAAATAATGAGTATTTTTTATAAAATATAAAAGTTTGGGGTAATTTAAATTTTTTTAAAATTCTCAAATATTAGAACTTGACCCAAATACTAGTTTTTTCTAGTATTTCGGAACTTGAGATACTTGGCAAATATATTTGCCAAGTTATATAACCAAACACCACTTCCCAAGTTTTTCCCAAGTCTTGAGGCCAAACAGGTCCTAAATCTTCAATAATATACCATATACATGTGTTCGTGCTAGCATATGCTCAATATCTGTTTTTATTGTCTCAATTTAGAGAGTCAATTAAATTTTAATAGAATTTTTAAATATTTGAGGTTATTAATTATTACGATTTATAGTACATTTTACGTAATTTTTTAAAATATTTTAAGTTGTCAATTATCATGATTTATAATATGTTTTACACGATTCTCAACAATATATTAATTTGAAGAATCAGTCGATTTTTAAATATTTTTAAAAAAAAATTTAAGTTGTCAATTATCATGAGTTATAAGTAATATGTTTTACGCAATTTTTAAATATATAAAAAACAAAAAAATAAGACAAACAAATTAAAATAAAAAAAATATCAAAAAATTATATGAATACCCTCAAAGTGCTTAAGCAGGCATGTCATGTTGACCCGCTGATGAGCACTTTGAAACTCCCTCTCATAGTATAGTAAATAAAATAGGGAAAAAGGCTTGATATACCCCTTAACTTTGTCATTTAGAATTGATATACCCCTCGTTATGAAAGTGACTCATATTTATATACTCTTACCGTTATACAAATAACTCACATATACCCTTACTGTTACAAAAAGAGCTCACATATACCCTTCATCTAATGAAAGTGAAAAAATTAGTTTTAAATTTGTTTTTTGACTTTAAATGTTAAAAAAATTCGTGTAGGGGTATATATATATGATTCTTCTAGCAAAGTTTAAGGTATATTTTAATCTTTTTCATACAAAAATTATTTTTTGACTTCTTTGATTATCATTATTCGAGTTTCTTATTCTTTTTTTTCTTTCATTCTTTAGTGTAAAGAAAAAAAAATTAAAACTATTTTTTTCCGGCTATATTGTAATTTGGTTTTTTTATTTGTAAAAAAAAATAAAAAATTAGTGAAACATAAATAAATTTGACCATCAAAATAATAAATTTAAATTAGTCGTTGAAACAAAAAAGTCAAAAAAAAAATACGGTGAGGAGGATCGAATATACCCCATGTGAATTATATTTTTTTTTTAAAAAATTTTAAAAAAAAATTTAAAATAATTTTTTCCACTTCCGTTAGAGAAAAAGGTTATATATGAGCCATTTATACAACATTAGAAATGTATATGAGTCACTTTCATAACAAAACGTATATCAAACTCTAAAATAGAGGTTAGGATTGTTAGGCCCGGCCAAGTTTGGTCCCAGCATATGGTTGGTTTAATTTGTGAGGCCACAAAAGTGTCTATCTGGTGAAAATACTCACTAAACCAAATTTAGGTCAATGGGGAAGTGCTTCATCTCAACTTTCTCTCTGGTTGTTATTCAATTTAAACTTCAGATATTTTATTTGCAATTATGTACTTATCTTTACAAACTTTCATATTTTCTTGAATTGAGAAAAGTTTTTATTTTTTCTATAATAACCGTTCTCTATAATAGAGTAATATTTCATCATAATATTAAGTTTTCTTTGTCCTTTGAGATCCCAAATACATCAGAGCTAAGGATCAAAAACACATTAAAATTCTCTCATTTTTTGAGGTTTCTACATGAATTATTGAGTGAGTTTCCTACCTAAACTATCACCCATGATTAGCGAAACACACCTACATGTTGATTAGACAAATGTTTGTGAAGGAATGCTTCTAGGAGCGTTTATCCACACAATCTTCGTCTGCTTGACATATATAACGACTTTATTTGCTGACACATTAATTTTCTTAAAATATATTTTTGATTGACGTCCTTAAAACACTAAATTCTCTTTTCAAGTTGGAGATATCGATGTTACGGCTAAGAAAGTGGAGAAGAAGATGATGAATGTCACAGTTGGAATAAACTAATTTATATGCCGATAATTTTAACCTTTAACCTTAACTTTTAATTTAATATTAATCTATTTAAATTTGTCATAATAGAATTATTTTTCTACACAGAGTGTCACGTGACATAATTTTTAAACAAACAAGAAAATATACACACATCATCAAAAATTAGTCACGAAGATATGTTTCGCTAACTATTACTGATTCACATTCTCAATATATAGTTGTAAAAAAACATGTACATTATCTTAACTTAATAGTTAATGAATTCATCAACATTTATACATGGAGATGTGTGCGAGGAACATGGATTATGCTTGTTTAATAAGCGAAGGTCAAACAACGAAGCACATTTTGGAATCTACATTGATTGATAACTAATCTATGCTCTCTTCCAAGGTTTTCCTTTTTTTTTTTCTATAACAAAACTGTTTCTATTTATATGTCGCTATTTTTGATTTCACGTACATTAAGAAATTAAGTAAGTTTACTATTCTATCCTTATTTAATTTTTTTGAAGTCAACTTTTCAATCAATGAATATGAATTAATTTATTTTGATTAATTAATTTGACCAATCAACATGAATTATTCACTTAATTTTTCTATGTTGGTCAAATGTATATTTTTAAAGCTAATAACTCACAAGGGTAAAATAGAAAAAATATTAGTATAATTTATGCATTAATTCTATGAAATGACAACTAAAGTATTATGAACCAACTATTTATAGTAAGGCTAGGGAGTAAAATTTTCTTTTTCTGGGTACCTATTCTTGCTTGACCAATTGCAACATGAATTTGCGTGTACAAACACGTGAATTATGCCTTATGTCATGATTGTTTAATCAAGTTTCGAATATGATACGACGCATTTAATTGGAATAGCAGAAAAAACTACATTAGATACGGCTTCTATAGTTAAAAATAATTTAACTCTGGTGTAAAAAATAATAATATAGCACTTGACTTTAGAAAATGCCATATGCACCTGTACAAAGAAATAATTAAGCTATTATTTCTGTTCAAAATTTTAATGTGAACACATGCATAGGTCAGTAAGACCCACTTTCTTCCAATTTGTTAACCAAGACGCTTTATGCCCATAATTTAAAAAAAATTGGATTTAAATTTTAAGAATGGAAATCTTTAGGTTAAGAAATACTTTAAAGGCATCGTATGAATTTGAATTAATCATAATTTAAAATAAATATCAGACATCGAATAAGAAAAAAAATATACAACGAGTTCCTTCTCAAAATTGAACACTTATGTGAGAATAAAAATTCATTTTAGAAAATTTCCATTGGTTGCTTGGATAAGACTCATCTTCACAAGATTTAAAAGCTATGCGGCCAAGCCTGTGTTGTCATATACTACTAACTTTTTTTTAATCACTAGTTGACCAATTTAAATAAGTAATCTTCGTTTTACATTGGGTCTCTCAATTAATATTTATGAAGTATTTTGGATCACTACCTAAAGTGAATTTGTTTAACCACAAATAACGTGGTTGGGAGACTAAGATCGAATTTAGCCTCCATCTGTTATTCAACTATGAACTCGTCACATAGAATGTGCCTAGTGTGGTTTACATTTCTTGTATAGTTTATAAGCTATTTCACAAAGTGATTGAAATATCAATGTCATAATCAAAATATTCTTAGAAAAAAGATTGAAATATCAATCTAGCTCATAGACATTACAAATTAATTAATCTCGTTATGTACCATAATTTTATGAAAAATTCAATTTTAAACCAAACCAAGCATGATGTGGAATTAACAAAAAATATACTATATATCTCATTGCTATATTCAGAGGGAGATAAAGAGGAAAACATTGCATGAACAAGGTCTTCTTTTACCACCCTTTTTGTTTAATTCTTTTACAGTGTACATGAACAATATCATTCATAGGAAACTTCTACATGCCCTTCCAACCCTTGCATGTGCAGCATTTAAGCACTTGTCTTCCCTAGTTAAGACTTCTATAGCTAGATTCTTGCTTTAATGAAGATTAATTCAAACCCTAATTTTAAGGACACATTAGGTCAGAATTGATGGTGTAATATACTATAATCCTATGTATATAAACAAAACAAATTATAAAGACTATGACTCTTTTACCCATCAGTTTGAACGCATCCACCTCGACAATTTTATTAGATATTTGTTATCTCCAACCAACTACATCTAGATATTGTGTCCAAGTGTTTTGAAAGTTAAAAATGTTTATTTTAAAGTTTGATCAAGATTTTAGGAAGAAATAAGTGTTTTTGAATAGTTTCAAAAATTGTTTTTTTCAGAAATACTTTTGGAATCTTAATCAAGCCCAAATTGATGCTTTAATATTTTTTTAAAATAGACTATTCTTAAAACTCACTTCTAACTAGAAAAATTATACAAAAAATAAATAAATAGAATTTAGAAGCTTATGATTGTGCCCCTATAAATTCATGCCTCTTACTTCCCATTACACACACAACTAGCTAAATTCAGTTGAGGACAATTTAGCAACAATGGCAAAGGCCCTTGTTCTTTTTCAGCTTTCAGTTTTATTTCTTAGCTCATTCACAATTGTTAGCCATGGTCAAGATGAGTGGTACTCATTAGACAAAAATGTTGACCACCTTGCACCAGCTCAAGCCCCTAAGCCACACCACCACCACCACCAACCCCACCCCATAAGCTCCCCAGCCCCTTCACCAATTTATTATCCAACAAAGCCACCAACAAAGCCACCAACTTATAGTCCATCAAAACCACCAGCTAAGCCACCAGTTAAGCCGCCAACACCATCACCTTATTATCCTTCTAGGAAACCTGTAGCTGTAAGAGGACTTGTTTACTGCAAACCTTGCAAGTTTAGAGGGATTAATACTCTTAACCAAGCTAAACCACTTCAGGGTAATTTCTTCAATATCCTTTTTTTCCTTTTTTTTTTACTACATTAAAACTCATCTCATAAATTACTCAACTTTCAATCAAATGCACCATTTAGTCTTCCGGTAACATGAGCATCAAGATATAATACTAATTTTACAAAACTACCATGTATTCACATGCCCCAATTTTCACATTGGTAGTAGTGATGTACATAATTTTTCACCTTATATGATCTTACAATACTCATCTCGTGAACTTTTGTAGTTGAATTAGACGTAAAATCTTTATTTAAATCATGGTATTAGAGTCTATACATCCAAATTCACGATTTACTAAATTTTGGATGTCATCTTATATTATCCATACTTCAGATGTCCAATCGATCTTGAGACTCTAAGGGTGTTGAGTAGCCATTGAGTTTCCACATTGGTAGGTAGAGATGTACCTAGCAATTCGAACTAACTTACACTTATATAATCGGTTAAATTAAATATACTCGTTGTTTTTTAAATGAGTCAATATATACTTATTGATTGTACATTATGATGTTGCAGGAGCCAAGGTGAAGCTAGTGTGCAACAACACCAAAAAGACATTAGTAGAACAGGCTGAAACAGACAAGAATGGATTCTTCTGGATCCTTCCCAAACTCTTGAGCTCAGGAGCCTACCACAAATGCAAAGTGTTTTTAGTCTCATCAAACAATTCTTACTGTAATGTCCCAACAAATTACAATGATGGAAAATCTGGTGCACTATTGAAGTACACCCCACTTCCCATGGTACCAGCTCCATCTCCAGCTACTCATCTCCCTATTAAACCACCCACCCCTAAATATGATTTCTTTACTGTTGGACCTTTCGGATTTGAACCCTCAAAGAAATTGCCTTGCAAGAAGTACTAATTAACTTGGAAAATTAGAAATTAAGATAGGAAGGGAACCAATGTTTAAGGAGTTAATTTAAGTGTTGGAGAAAGAAAAAAAATTAAAGATTGTGTCCTTGTTATTTCCATTAATAAATGATCATGTATGAGGAAAGAACGTAGTTTAATTTTCTTGTTTTTTCAATTTCGTTTATGTAATGTTTAAAGCCCAAACAAGTGCAAGTGTTTGTCTTCTATGTTTGTGTTTTTTTCTTTAACTTCCTAACATAATGTTATGGGCTTATGGTCTTGTGTGGCTGAAACGGATTGTTTTTAATTTATGCTACATACTATTTTATTGTTTTTTTAAATACTTTTGTAATTTTGTGATTTAAAACAATTCATTTTAATGTATGGCTATAAATAATTTCATTTAGAGTAAAAGAGAAATTTTAAACTTAAGTTATTTCTAATTTTAAAAATATAACATTTTTTTAAACATTGACTAAAAGAAAAAAAGTGTCATTATAAGGAGAATACTCTATGTTATAAGGCCAGCTTGGACAGTAATTTGTTAAAGTAAAAATAAAATAAAAAGGAGGAGGTATTTACGTTCTAACTTAAAAAGAATATTTTGTATATGGATATATATCAAAATGTTTCAAAGTATCTCAAGATTTAAATCTAATACTTGCAAATACGGATGGCTAAATATATATATTCGAAATTATTAAAATAAAATAATGAAAAAATCACATAAATATAAAACTTAAGATATCACAATCTCTAAAAAAAATTATTATTTAAAAAAATTACGAAAATTCTCTTTCGAATACATCCATATCCCTTCTCTGATTCATCCCTATCCGCTCTTGGATACATCCCTCCCATTAAGTAATGTATTATTTACAATGTACCAAACAATCAAAGAATGTATCCGAGAGCAATACAAAATCCGAAAATTTTCGAAATAGGATATAATTAACCTCAAAATTTTCTATACTTTTCCCAATTGCAGTTTTCTATGAAATGGGGCCGGGTCAGGCTCCAACACTTACCGAGTTTCGGATTTTCATTTGGAGCTACAAATAGGCACAAACTCATTAAACACTTCTGGATTCGGATTTTTGGATCAATTCCTTAATGGTTTATCATTAAGCTGATATAATTAATTAAATTGTATATCATACTTGCTTGAGGGATATAATATATAAATATACATGAGCAACATATATTAGTTGGATTTAACTTTATTTAGTTGATCAACTTGTTCATTGATGATCACATCTCCATACTAAAATTGTTTGTCGCAGTCTTACCAACAAGTCATACCAACTTGTATTTTGCATGACTAGTTTCGATAAAAGGAAAATTTCAATTCCACTAACTTTTGGTATGGTTAGTGGATTTATTAACTTTTATCCACATTATTTGGAAATTATTCTAAAATAAGGGAAGCTTGTACAACTTAAACATTTTCTTGATCAGTTTAATTCGGTATAAACTATTGTACTATTTGTTACAATAGTTGTATTTTTAAGTTGAAATTGAAAGGAAGTACTTAAATTTTTTGTATTTGCATATAAGTACTTCATTGGTCGAAAATATAAAGTAGTATATATGAAAGTTTGAAATCGTCTATGAGCGGATATATATACTCTTAATGAAATTAATATCACAATGTTTCTAAGTACCTCAAAATTAAAATATAATACTTGCAAATACGGATGGCTAAATATACTCTAGAATCCTAGTTTTTTTTTTTTTCCAAAAAAAGTGGAAATTCATGAGATTTGATTAAAATCCATATCTTTATCATCATTAATTAGTAGAAATTTAGGTATGTCTCTTTTTAACTATTTTTGACTTTAAAGACGATTTGAACTAGGATTTTATAAATGTATGGGACAATCTCGCATCAAGCCTTTGTAATTTCATTTCACATGATAAAACGAACGTGTTTTAACGATGAACTGGACTTGTTGAACTTTATCATTGTATTAAAACTAGACTTTGATTTTAATCGTGGTTTTCTCAATCAATTGATGACATTGAAACCCTATTACGGGAATATGATTTGAATTTTTGAACAATAAAGAGTTGGATATTATGCGATAATTTTTCTTGTTTTGTGTTGTGCCTTGTTATTCAACAAAGCCTTGTTTGGGCTTGAATTAATGGGTTGGGCCTACAGATATGCCCAAATCAATTGAACAGGCTTTAGCAGGCCCAAAATCAGTATTGGATTCTAAACACAAATTTATGTGGGAAACTTATGTAAATATACTATATTAAGAAAACATTTATCATTTATAGCAATAACATTTTCTTTCACTTAATCACTTTTAATGTATTTATAATACAAGTTTAATACATATTACAGAAAACAATTTATAAAACACATATAATACAAGTTTTGTTGATGAATAATACATTTATCACACATTTTAATACACTTATAATACAATGTGTCAATTTCTTACCAAACAAGAATAATATATTTTAAAACAGTTATAATACATATATATTGCATACATAATTTACTTTTAATACATATTGTATATTTATCGTAGGATTGCTATATATTGCTATAAATAGAAATAAATAAAAATTATCGTTAAAACCAGTAATTATTTATTAAAATGTACCCATTCAAGTAATTTTTTTAATTAATATTATTGCTATAGATGTTAAATATATTTTAATATAGTATATTTATGTAAGTTTCTTGCATAAACAAGGGATATTGTTTGGGTTTAATTTCATAAAGCTGAACTTTAGTTCATGGTACGTAATTCCTTTTTTTCATCAAATCTTGTTGGAATTTTTCCATTCTTGTTTTGGTTGGGTTTCTTTTTAATTCGGTCACAGTTTATAGTGAGTAATCACGAATGCCTTATATATGGTACTCCTTCGGTTCCAATTTATATGTGGCACGTGACACACTATTATTTTTAGTCCGTTTTAGAAAAAATGTCATCTTTCTATAAACTAAAAAATTTAACTTTATCCTTAATGATGTGATTTATAGTTACACAAATGATCTAAGAGTATTTTCGATCATAAATTTTCAAAGTCTTCATTTCTTAAATTTTATATTAAATTAAATGATAGTAACATAAATTGAGATGAATAGAGTATATATATGGTTTCAACTTTTTTTTCATTGGTGATGGCAGAGATCACATCTACTTACTAAAACTATTTGCAGTCTTACCAACAAGTCATACCAACTTATATTTTGTACTATGACTAGTTTCAATAAAAGGAAATTTCAACTCCACTTATAACTTTTGGTGACGTGGTCAGAGAGTTTATTAACTTTTACCCACATAATTTGGAAATTATGCAAAATTAAGGGAAGCTTGTAGAACTTAAACATTTTCTTGATCAGTTTAATTAAGTATAAACAATATTAGTTTTTTTAATTATTGATAAAATTTCACATCTCAGTAATATATATGCAATTAGCTTGAACAGAAAGTGAATAGGGATGTGAGCATTGTTCAATTGGTTGAGGCCCTTCGTTCTTCACCGGTGAAGGATTAAATCCCATTCATTCCCCTCTTAAATAAAATAAGAAAAGTAAAAGAAAGTGAACCCATGAATTTTTCTTCAACTAATGCTACTACTTAAAAATATATATTATTTTTTACCCCCTAAATCTTGATAAAACAATTCTCAATGTGGATATATCAACAAAATTATAGAACGTGTGAACACATTGGTTTAAAGATAGTGTGTTAGTTGTTACAGTGCTAATAAATATCTTAATGGAATATTTACTGATGATGGCTAAAAATATTTGATAATCCTGCAAATGAAATTCTATTTAGTTAGGGCAAACTCATTTAATAGTTGAGCCCAAGTCCCAACTAAAATTTCATAAATGTTCTTTTTGCATGGACCTATAAATTTGGTGCCTTCTAACATTATTTTCTGTACTCAACCTACAGTTTTGAAAGAATTATAACAAGTATTATGGCTATCGTATCCGCGAAGTGGCTATTTGTAGTTTCAGTTTTAGTACTTAGCTCATTCTTAGAGCTCACTAATGGAGATCAACTCACTGATGAATATTCATTTGATGATCCAACTCTTCATGAATCTTTGAGATTTAGGATTCCAAGAATTAAATCTAGATCTAAGCCTCATACTACACATCGACATCGACATCGTCATCCCCCTAGTCCTCGGCCTAAGAGGCCACCACCTACTCCACCAACTGAGGAGCCACCAGTTCTTCCGCCACCATCTGAGGACCCTCCAGTGGAGGAGCCACCAGTTGAGGAGCCACCAGTGCTTCCACCTTCAGGTGAGGACCAACCAATGCCTCCGCCACCAGCGCTTCCACCATGTCGCTGCGAATACAGTGACGCGCCGTCTCCATTACCATCACCAGGTGATGATCAGCCTTGAGATATGCTGATATATACCAGAAAGTTAGTACTAATATGTTGAAAAATGAATATAAAGTTAAGTATCGAGTACTAGTACAATAAATATAATGCACTATATAAATATAATCGTTCTAGATTTTCAATCTACTAGTGTCTTTTCTGTCTTGAATTTATGACGAAATAACGTTATACTATAAAAAAACATATAAACAAATATAAGAATAATCGGACCCACAAGCAGACCAATTATATATATCCTATTTCTTAATTAGCTATATATACACATATAGCCAGCCAATTTTGATAGGGGGTTTGACTAATTCCTACCGTATAAATTAAAATCCAAAAGGTGACTACATTTTAGAATGGGGACATAATTAAATTATAACCTCCTAAACAATATTATATCCATAAATATGGATATGTCCATATCTTCACAATTTGAGACTCTATTGTTAAAGCTGTACATGTTCAACAAAGATTTTCATCTCCTTAACAATTAGTTAGGATCAAAGAACCATAGATGCATAGCATAAGAGAATTATCCATTAATAATAGATGGGGCAAAGTAAAAAAATTTGATTCGTCGTATCGTAAAACTAGCAACTTGATTTTTTCCTATTATGAGTATTAATCTTCTAGCTTGTCAGGGAGGTCGTTGAGGTTGTGTTACCATTTGTTTCTGTTTATCATGGAGCCAGACTTTGAGAGTGTATTCGTGACTTTATTTGCCTCTATATAACAATGTACGAGTTAAAAAATCGAAGAAAGATATCATGGACATAATGAGGGTTGTTATAGGTTGACACAATTTTGTAAGATATCGGAACAGAAGGAAAATATGTTGTAAGGCAGCTTGGGCAGTATTTTGTTAAAGTAAAAAAAAGAAAAAAAGGAGGTATTTACGTTGTAACTGAAAAAGAATATTTTGTATAGGGGTATAGTATTATAGTATATATGAAAACTTAAATTCTATGAGCGGTCAAATAAATTATCTCTTGAAATACTCTTCCTGAAATTAATATCACAATGTTTCAAAATTCAAAGTATCTCAAGATTTAAATCTAATACTTGCAAATACAGTACGGATGGCTAAATATATATATTCAAAATTATTGAAATAATATAATGAAAAAATTTCATAAATACACAACTTAAGATATCATAATTTTTAAAATTTCCTATCACTTATAAAAATTACAAAAATCCCCTCTCGGAATCATCTCCATACCTATCCCCTCTTGAATACATCTCTCTCATTAAGTAATGTATCATTTGCAATGTATTGCATAATTAAGGAAGGTATCCGAGAAATAAAATGTAATTAGTTTCTAAATATACGAGATTCCTGTACTTTTCCCAATTGTAATTTTCTATGAAATGAGGCCGGTCAGGCTCCAACACTTACCGAGTTTCGGATTTTTGGATCGAATCCTTAATGGTTTATCATTAAGCTGATATAATTAATTAAATTGTATTTCATACTTGCGTGAGGGATATTATATAAATATACATGAGCAACGGATATTAACGGATATAATATAAAAACTGTTTGTCGCAGTCTTAGCTAGCGTTTGGCCATAGATTTTCAAATATTCTTGACAAATATTATTTGGGTGAAAATTTGAGTGAAAATTTCACCATTTGTTTGGCCATAGTATTTGGGAAACATATTTCACTTTTTTAGAAAAATATGATTTATACCCATAAGTTTTAAAAACTATCAAAACTAACCATAAGTTTGTATTACAAGTCAATTAGATCTTCGTTGCAATAAATAACAAGTAGTGTCCATGATACTAGAGCAATGTGGTAGTTCAGAGTGAGTGCAACAAGCATCATTCCATACATCGTGAAGTAGACAAAGCACATGACTTTGTTACCCTGAGCCGATTGTTCATCATTTTCATCAACAACCATATCATCACTTTCATATTCACTGAATATTTCATCACTACTTTGATGTTCACGTAAAAAATTATGTAATACAACGCAAACAACTACTATAGAGGGTGTTTTTATAAAAGATAAAAGTTTGGTGTAAAATTTCAATTTTTAAAAGATCCCAAATAATGAGATTTGGCCCAAACACTAGAAAAAACTAGTATTTGAGAATTTGGGATATTTGCCAAATAATGAAAAATTCTATGGACAAACACAATTTGCCAAAATTTTCCCCAAATATTACTTGAGAAATTTATGGCCAAACGGAAACAAGTCATACCAACTTGTATTTTGCTTGACTAGTTTCAATAAAAGGAAAATTTCAACTCCACTACTTTTTGTATGGTTAGTGGATTTATTAACTTTTACTCACATTATTTGGAAATTATTCTAAAATAAGAGAAGCTTGTACAACTTAAACATTTTCGTGATCAGCTTAATTAGGTATAAACTATAGTACTATTTGTTACCGTAGTTTTATTTTTAAGTTGAAGCTGAAAAGAAGTATTTACATTTTTTGTATTTGGATATAAGTACTTCACTAATCGAAAATATAAAGTAGTATATATGAAAGTTTGAAATCGTCTGAGCGGATATATATACTCTATCTTAATGAAATTAGTATCACAATATTTCTAAGTACCTCAAAATTTAAATACTTGCAAATATGGATGGCTAAATATACTCTAGAATCCTAGTTTTTTTTTTTTTTATAAAAAAAGAGTGAAAATTCATGAGATTTGAGTAAAATCCATATATTTATCATCATTAATTAGTAGTAATTGAGGTATGTCCTTTTAAACTATTTTTTACTTTAAAGATGATTTGAACTAGGATTTTATATGTGTATGGGACAATCTCGCATTAAGCCTGTGTAATTTCATAACGTGCTTTAACGATGAACTGGACTTGTTGAGCTTTATCATTGTATTAAAACTAGACTTTGATTTTAAACACGGTTTTCTAAATCAATTGACATTGAAACGCTATTACGTGAATATGATTTGAACAATAAAGGGTTGGATATTATGCAATAATTTTTGGGAAAATTTTCAAAATGTCAATATTTTGACATTTAATAGGACCCATTAGCCACACTTTCAATATTTATTTAAAATGTCAATATTTTAGTTTGTTATGTATCTGATTTATGTATTTTTTATTTGTTTGATTTGCAAGAATACAATTATTTAATAACAGAAAGGAGAAAAATCAAGAGAGAATATTTTTAAAAAGAATCATATCACTTAAAATTCTCATCAGTTACAATTTCAAAGAAATCCCCTTTCTCATTCGATTGGAGCAACAATTTCAATCTCCATTTTTCTCCCTTATCAAGATCTTAATCATGGATTGTATCCCAGTGGTCAAAATTGTATTACATGACTGTCAAATATATTTTAATTTTATTTGTATTACAAAAATATTATTGATTGTATCCCAATATAATCTAATCATTACATATGAATATGATTTATGAAAGGATACAAGATTCTGGAAAAAAATAGCATACATGGTGGAAATAATATAATCTGTTGAGAAATGATACAATATTCTAAAAAAATAAATTGAATGTGAAAGAAACAGGGATACAAGATTCTGGAAAAAAAAATAGCATACATAGTGGAAATAATACAATCTGTTGAAGAAGGATACAATATTCTAAAAAAATTACAAATTGACTGTGAAAAAAATGTATGCATCTATGATTAAGAAATACAAATCCATTTGACATTCCTAATGGAATGACTACAAACTAAAAAAGAAATACAATGTTCTTAATAAAAATACAAATGCCGAATAAAAGAAAAACAATTGACAAACAAAAATTAATATGAATACAATTCTGGTATGAATACAATTTTTGCAACCTTCTTCTCTAACTCTCTCTTTCTTCTTCTCTTTCTTCTTCTTCTTCGTCTGTTATGTTTCCTTTTTTTCGATTTTTGTTCACCAAATCCAAATACAAATTCGTATTCACGTGTGCATTAGTAACCCTATAAGCAAAATTCGAAATTATTAAATATGAATGTATAACAATCTACTAAATCACAAATATGAAAACAAAATCACAAAAAAATCGAATAATAGTGTTTAAAAGACGAAAAATCTGAAATACCTAAAAAAGAGAAATCTCATAAATACTTGGTGAATATGAAAACAAACTCACAAAAAAATCGAACAATACTATTTAAAAGACGCAAAATCTGAAATACAAAATTCTTGGTGAATATGATAACAAAATCACAAGAAATCGCACAAAATACTTGTTGACTTCGAATTTACCTTTATCAATGAGTAATTTTTTATTTTTTTTGAATTAATTGTGAGATTTCTTGAACAAAATGTAGCAAATTTGAATAGTTGATTTTCTTGAACAAGGAAAAGAGATAACAATGATGAAAAAGGGAAGAGAGAGAAATGAGTGATTTGGAGTAAAACCTAGAAAGATGGGTAAATGGATAATGGAGATATATTTTATTTATTTTTACCGGATAGGGAGTAAAAAATGGTCAATGTGGGCTTGAGAAATAAAAGGAAAGAGAATTAATTATATTATGATACAGTTTATTTTCTAAAATATTGACGTATTGACATTTTTAATAATTATTTTAAAGTGTACATGTTTTTAATAATTATGTTAGTGATTGAGACTAGATTACTAATTTTCCCATAATTTTTCTTGTTTTGTGTTGTGCCTTGTTATTCAACAAAGCCTTGTTTGGGCTTGAATTAATGGGTTGGGCCTACAGATATGCCCAAATCCATTGAACACTTCTGGCTTTACCGGCCCAAAATCAGTGTTGGATTCGTAACACAAATTACTCCATATTATTGCTATAGATGATAAATATATTTTTAATATAGTATATCTACGTAAGTTTCCCGATTAATATTGCATGAACAAGGGATATTGTTTGGGTTTAATTTCATAAACCTTAACTTTAGTTCATGGTACGTAATTCCTTTTTTTCTTCAAATTTTGTTGGAATTTTTCCTTTCTGGTTTTAGTTGGGTTTCTTTTTAATCCGGACACAGTTTATAGTGATTAATCACGAGTGCCTTATTATATGGTACTCCTTCTATTCCAATTTATCCGGCACGTGACACACTATTATTTTTAGTCCGTTTTAAAAAGAATGCCATCTTTTTATAAATAAAAATTTAACTTAAAGATTTCTTTTTATCCTTAATGATGTGATTTATGCCTACACAAATGATCTAGGAGTAATAAACCATAAATTTTCAATCTCTTCATTTCTTAAATTTTATATTAAATTAAATGATGTAACATAAATTGAGAGGAATAAAGTATATATATGAATTCAACTTTTTTCATTGGTGATGGCAGAGATCACATCTCCTTGCTAGAACTATTTGCAGTCTTACCAACAATTCATACCAACTTATATTTAGTACTATGACTAGTTTCAATAAAAAGAAATTTCAACTCCACTTATAACTTTTGGTGACGTGGCAGAGGGTTTATTTACTTTTACCCACATAATTTGGAAATTATGCTAAATTAAGGGTAGCTTGTAGAACTTAAACATTTTCTTGATCAGTTTAATTAAGTATAAACTATATTAGTTTTTCTAATTATTGACAAAATTTCACATATGCAATTAGTTTGAACAGAAAGTGAACAGGGATGTGAGTGTTGTTCGATTGGTTGAGGCCCTCCGTTCTTCACTGGTGAAGGATTAAATCCCATTCACCCTCCCTAAAAAAATAAGAAAAGTAAAAGAAAGTGAACCCATGAATTTTTCTTCAACTAAGGCAACTACTTTAAAATACTTATTCCCCCCCCCTAAATCTTGATAAAACAATCTATCTTTATGGAATATTTACTGATGAAGGCTAAAAATATAGGTTTAAAGATAGTGTGTTAGTTGTGTAACAAATATCTTTATGGAATATTTACTGATGAAGGCTAAAAATATTAGAAAATCCTGCAAATGAAATTTTATTTAATTAGGGCAAACTCATTTAATAGCTTAGCCCATTGTCCCAACTAAAATTTGATAAATGTTCTTTTTGCATGGTCCTATAAATTTGATCCCTTTTAACGTTATTTTACGTACTCAACATACAGTTTTGAAAGAATTATAACAACAAGTATTACGACTATCATATCAGCGTAGTGCCTATTTGTAGTTTCAATTTTAGTACTTAGCTCATTCTTAGAGATCACTAATGGAGATCAACTCACTCATGAATATTCATCTGATGATCCAACTCTTCATGATTTCAGATTTCGGTCTCCGAAAATTAAACCTAGACCTAAACCTAAAACTCAGCATCGACATCGTCGTCCCCTTAGTCCTCAACCTAAGAGGTCACCACCTTCTCCGCCAGCTGAAGAGCCACCAGTTTAGCCTCGACATCGTCCCCCTAGTCCTCGGACTAAGAGGCCACGACGTTCTCCTCCAGTTCTTCGGCCACCAGTTAAACCTCAACATCGTCCCCCTAGTCCTCGGACTAAGAGGCCACCACCTTCTCCGCCAGCTGAGGAGCCACCAATGCTTCCACCACCAGGTGAGGAGCCACCAGTTGAGGAGCCACCAATGATTCCGCCACCAGTTGAAGAGCCACCAGTGATTCCGCCACCCGGTCAGGAGCCACCAGTTATTTCGCCACCAGTTGAGGAGCCACCAGTGCTTCCGCCACTAGGTGAGGAGCCACCAGTTGAGGAGCCACCAATGATTCCGCCAGCAGGTGAGGAGCCACCAGTACTTCCGCCACCAGTTGAGGAGCCACCAGTGCTTCCGCCAGCAGGTGAGGAGCCACCAGTGCTTCCGCCACCAGGTGAGGAGCCACCAGTACTTCCGCCATCAATTGAGGAGCCACCAGTGCTTCCGCCACCAATTGAGGAGCCACCAATTGAGGGGCGGCACATCTGTTAAAAGATAATGCAGGTGTCCTAAGATGAGCTCAACGAGAACAGAAATCTCGTGTGGAGCAACCAGTGCTTCCACCCCCAGGTGAGGAGCCATCAGTACTTCCGCCACCAATTGAGGAGCCACCAGTGATTCCGCCAGCAGGTGAGGAGCAACTAGTTCTTCCACCACCAGGTGAGGAGCAACCAGTACTTCCTCCAACAGGTGATGAGCCACTAATGCTTTCCACCATGTCGCTGCGAGTACAGTGACGACTACGCGCCGTCTCCATCACCATCACCAGGTGTGTGATGATCAGCCATGAGATATGCTGATACCAGAAACTTAGTACTAATATGTCGAGAAATGAATATAAAGTTAAGTATTGAGTACTAATGCACTATATAAATGTAATGGTTCTAGATTTTCAATCTACTTATAATCTCTTATTTATCTTGGATTTATGACGAAATAACATTATACTATAAGAAAACATATAAACAAATATAAGAATAATCGGACCTACAAGCAGAGTTATACCGCCAATTATATCCTACTTCTTAATTAGCTATATATGTATATACATATAGCCAACTGATTTTTATTTTTATTTTTCTTAAAGCCGTCTTGGGGTGATAGAGGGTTTTACAATGATCCCTATCTGTAAATTAAAATCCAAAAGGTAACTACATTTAGGATGGAGACATAAATCATAACCTCCTAAAAAATATTATATCCATAAATATGGATATGTCCATATCTTCACATTTTGAGACTCTATTGTTAAAGCAGTATGTGTCTGATATGCATGTTGAGAAAAGATTATCCTCTTCTTAACAATTAGGATAAAAGAACAGTAGATTTAATTATAGGGACAGAGTAATATAATTTTTTTGTCGTATCCTAAAACTAGCAACCTGATTTATGTTGTGATACCATTTGGTTCTGTTCATCATGGAGCCAGTCTTTGCGAGTGTGTCCGCGACTTCAGTTGCCTCCCAAAAATAAATGTATGAGTTAAAAAATTAAAGAAAGATACATGGACATGACAATGGGGGTTGTTTTGGGTTGACACAATTTTTTAAAAATTTAATGTGGGGCGGGGCGGTTTGAAATTCGGATGATTTCAATTGTCTAAAATGAAACACATTTCGTTTGAAGTTAACCAAATCAGAGTTTTTTCGTTGCAAATATTGTTGTTAAAATGATACTATGATCTTTCGCAAATTAAGGTAATCAAATTAAATGGCTTCATGAAAAATGGTATTTATATAGTAATAATTCAATTCTTACCTAAGCTAATAGATCATCTTATAAATCTCTTTTAACTCAGATTAATTATGTAATAAGAGCCTCAGAATCTCAATGTCCAAGTCAAACAATCAATTCATCTTCTTACGGAATTCAATGAAACTAAAAACTAACACTAGATTAATTATGTGGGTCAATCGCACAAATGCCCTTATTTTTGGACGGCATTTAATTTTTGACTCTTAATTAACGGTTTTAAATTTTCCTTCAACGCTTTAAATAATAAATAATTGGTTGAAAGTTTATACATAAATTTCTATTTTCATATAATAATATCTCATAAATTACGTAATATAAATAAAATGTACAACAAATTAAGTCTCGTACGAACTAAAAAATAACTTTTTGGTGCAAAAGATGATTTGCACATGGCATCTTACCCCTTAGACTTTCAAATTTTTCAACTGGTTAATCCATTAAACTTTTACAAATTCTTCTTGTAGTTCTTAAATAAATTCCGTAATAACTCATAAAAATATCTCGACAAATATTGACTTCACTAATAACATTTGTGTGTTTTATCACCGGTTGAAAATCTTCTCATTTACCTGAGAGAACTTACTTAATGGAGTAACATTTATTATTTTAATAATATTTTTACCAAATAAATTGAACATTAAGAAACAAAGGGTGAAATTTTTTTGGTGAAATCAAATGAAACTTCTTACTCTACAAATAATTTCCATCACCAATTTATTTCCTCGATAATCCAAAAAAGTATTTCTAAAATGGCTTTTGGTTTAAAAATTTATAGTGTTTTATGCATATTTAACAGACTAGCTAGAATTTTAATTAGTAATCTAATTTTAAGTTATACAATTACCAACATGAATTGTCGTGGAATAGTTAGAATCCTTGTCTAATAGTATTGAAAAAATCTTGTTGGAAGCGCATTTTGCACGGATCATATCCTACCCTTTGCTCCTTTTCCCTTTCAGGATGGGGAGGCCTATGAGCCGTTAGTGGCTAGAAGAGCTCCGGTTCCTTTCGGAAGCCAGCCAGTCAATTAACAAGTTCCGGGACTTTCACTGCTCATTGGTGAGCGCAAAGGAAGCAAGGCCATGCGCACTAACGCTCAGAAAGTTACCAACTGACTAATGACAGAATCCTGAGCGAGCCGAGTGCGTATCCCCTGAATACGATGCTCTAGAGCTATTGCCAGATTTCATCTCAAATCGAGCTGCAGTTCCTCTTTCCTTTCAAACCAAGCTAAGGAATTGGATTTGTGGAAAACAAAAAATATGGCATGTTGTTAAAATTTTCATAAAAGTTGGTTTTCGATCTTTTATCAATCATTAAGTACATAGTTTTAGAATTTCACTATTTTATAAAAGTACGATTGACGTAATTATGATTGAAAGTCGTAGGTAATTATCAAATTTACAGTTACTTTCTACTTCTTAATTTTTTTTCTAATTCACTTCAATTTAAAATAATCATATTTCTAAAGTTGACTTTGAAGATTCTCTTCAAATATACTTTGAATGCCCTTTTAGATATTTCAAGCTTGAAATAATTCCATTATCAAATAATTAAATTTAAAAAGAAATTATCTTAATTAAAATTTTAAATGTCTTGTGATATTAATTATTTATAGCTATTTTTAAATTAAAAATTATATGAGATATTATATAAATAAAACTGATATTGTAAATAAAAATGATAATGTAATTGACATATTCAATCAAGTGAAATTAATTTTATTTTAAAATATTTTTACTACATCTAGAATAATTTAATAGCTTTTGGAACAACTAACTAAACTGAAAAAAGTTTTCAAAATTAAAATCTATAACAACTTAACCTGAGAAATAAACACTTGTAATATTATGTGACGGACAATAATTATATATATATGTCTATTATTGTTTTTGAAAATTTACTGAAATTTTTATATTGTCAATTAAAAATTTAAAAAAACATTATCAAAATGAGATAAGAGAAATATAATAATAATTATCTCATTTCTGTGATATGAGAACATGAGATGAGGGAATTGGCCTGCTGATAATTGGCCGACGGAAAATCCTTCGCCGGAGCATTGACCGGCTCCGGCGGTGCAGGAGCGTTATTGTTAGCTGTCATATAAAAGACAAGCAAAGAATTATTAAAATATGGCGACTTACTAGAGTTGAATCTGTAATTGTTTGATAACAACGACATTATTATGTAAAACTTCAAACCTCGCAACTTTGTTGGTCAGCGGAGTGTCGCGGAATTCCTAGCTGATGGAGTGTTGCGGAATTCCCGATTCATTCTCGATTTATCAAAAACATCGATTATTCGATCTATATGTTGGATTGGAAAATAGATTGTCCATGGACAATCACCACAAGACTTAGACGTTACTTCAAAAGCACTGCATAAATTTCTTGGCGCGGCCATTTTTCTTGTGATTGAGATTTATGGGGGGTTTTGGAGTTCGGAATGAGTCAAAAAAGGAGGGAGGATATATTTATCCAGCGCGATTTTCTGAAATATTTTATTCTTTTTTTTATTTTGTTTTCCTAATGCGCCATTTTTTATATTGAGTGCCTTAATGACCATAGGCCCTTATTAAAATTTCAAAATGTTAAATTGTGCATATAAATATTGGAAAAATTACCTAACTACACACTTTTTTTTAATCTTATTTTCTCATATCATTTTAATAAATTACATAAATTTCTCTTTTTTTCAATTTCTTTCATTTTTTCGGATACATCTCTGAACATTCACCCCACAATTTTTGCTCTTTTTTTCACTCCTCAAATCATTCAATTTCGTTATTTTTTTCTACTAGATAAATACACCCAGACTTATTCAACTAGAAGCCTATGTATTTATAGACATTATTAAATTTTATTGTTGATACATTTGATACATAGCGACATGTATAATACAATATAGTTTCTTAAAAAAAAGATGAACAAATATTTGTATTGTATAGCAATTCTCTCATCAAATGTATCAGGAATTTCCAAATAATAGGACAATTTTGTGGAAAAGAAAAAGATGTTTTAGATAACAAAATAAAATTTTCATATTAATTTACAAGAATACAATTTTTGTCTAGTGTGATCCCATGCTATACATAGCGATAATAATACTTGTATATTGTATCTCTGACATTTTATTTTTTTTACTAACCTTAATCCTTTATTTCCCTTTTTTTATTCTAGCAATTGCCTAGTTAGTATATATTTTATCTAAAAGTTCAGTTCCTTTTTTGTTCACCAATTGCCTAAGATCCAGTTTCTTTTTTCACCAATCTCCTTAGTAGATCACTATAAGAAAAATAAAAAATAAAAATTATTTCTAAAAGTCCAAATTTGATCCCAAATGAGCAATCATGACAAGAAAAAGAATCTCTAAGAAAGGAAAATCTGATCTCTAAATGTCCAAGTTTGATCCCAAATGAGCAATCACGACAAGGAAAAAACTGGCTGCAACTTGTCCCAATAGACTCTGTCGCTAGAAGTCAATTATGATGATCCCTAATTAAATATCTTTAGGAGCAGACTAAATTTTACTTTCTAAAGATTTGTAGGACGGGCAACATTCTGGTCCCTAATTCAGTTGTCGGGACCAAAAATACAGTTCATCGATAGACGAAACTCTCTCTTTATCATCTCGTGCCAGATGCAACATCCTTTTTCCTCGTTGTTGATACCGGCAAGACCCAGCCAGATGATGTCCGCTGGTTGGTAGTGAGAGGGCTCTTAGTACCTGCATACCCAGTAATCGTATTGTCCGCTCTTTTCATTGATTGTACAGCTTTCTCTAAACAAGGAAGGGAGTCCTCCCAGTCGGCCGGCCGGCTTGTTGCAACCTTCGTATTTCCTGCTGAGATCCCAAGTCTCCAACTGGGCCCTCTTGGCCACCCACGACCTTGGCTTTTTAGAGAATCTCGCTCCTGTGTCGTAGGACTTGTAGCTCGGCAGTCCACCGGGTGGGTTTGTTTATCCTTCCAGTTGACATTAATTTTGGTCCCCATTATGCATTTGCGATCAACTTTACCATACTGTTAAGGATAATAGTATTCTGGTTATTGAATCTATTTTATGTGACTATAAATTGAAGTGCTTATATTTTAAATCTCAATTTTCTACAATGGTACACAATTTATAATATAAAATATCAAATACATATAAATAAAAATTGGATTAATAATATAAAAATATAATTTGCTCATCTAAAACTAGAAAAATGATAAGAAATTGGTCCACGGGTATCTAGGTCTACGTGATTTAAGAATTCACATATCAATCCTTTCGAGAATAGCGAATGCCCTGCAAAAATCAAAATATAAATGTAAAATGAGATGTAAGAATGTCAAACATAGTTTAAAAAATTGACGCACTTCAATACATAAACTCTTGTTATATGCTAACTTTGTCCACTTTTAATTGTCATAGTTTATTTTTTAGAGTCAAATTATATAAACTTTGACTAACATTTCACGATGTATTTTTTAATCATATTGATATGCAAAAAAATTACAATTTATAGTACTTTTCGTATAGTTTTTGAATTGTTTGAAATATCGAATTAATATAATATAATTTCACTTTGAAAATTAGTAAAATTGACTTTCGAAAAGCGCAACATGACAAATAAAAATAGACGATAAGTATTTGATAATACAAGGCAAAGTCACTAAAAGACAGACTGGACTCGGGAGAGGATCATTACACAAGAGAATTTACATCATAAGAGTCAAAGAATAGACATTTATCATGCAGGAGATGTGTAAAATTAAAGATTGTATTAATACCACATTTAATGAAAATACGAGGTACGATGATCAAGAGTATTACGTCAAAGCAACTATATACACTTCCTAGTGAATAATATATAAAAAATATCCAAATGCATATATCAGATATAATAAAATATAGAACTCGTAGTTATTACCTTTAGATCAATAAAAAAAGACCTTTAAGCATATGATGTGAGCACCTTTTAAATACTGATTTGATGATAGGGAGAAAATTATGATTTCTCTTGTTTTTAATATAAGACATTGTATATTCTAAAACCAAACATGAATTGGATCTGTGCTTCCATTGTTGGATCAGGGTATAAAATTTTATGGTATAAAGATGAAGGATAAAATTCTTATTCTTATTATCCTTAACAATTTGAAACCTATGTAGCAAAGAAATTTCTAATGGGGCTTCGATCGATCGATCTCATTTAGGGCGTTTACAAGTTTCATATATGTGACAAAGGTTAATAGTTAAATCACAATCTTTTATATTAATAATAATTAGGTTAAGAAATTATTACATGAGAAGTAATCATAATATAGACCACAAATGAAATAAGTATTACAAAATTAAATTTAAGGGCAACTTTATGTAATTATTCTTGGGATAAAGCACAAGTACCCCCTAGACTATGACCGAAATCCTGGAGACACACCTTAACTAAACTAATGTCATATTACCACACCCCCCCCCCCAAAACTCATTTTTTTGGTAATTTTGTACATCTTTTTGACCTACGTGGCTTCCAAACATCTCTCACGCGCCTCACCTAAGTGGAGTCACGGAGTGTGCCACGTAAGCCAAAAGGTGTATAAAATTACAAAAATAATGAGTTCAGAGGGTAATAGGACCTTAGTTTAGTTAACGTGTATCTCTGAAATTTCGGTCATTGTTTAGGGGGTACTTGTGCCTTATCCCATTATCCTTTTATTCTTTTGGGTTATAATGATTTTTTTTTGAAAAATTAGCCTAACTTGACATTATAAGAAAAAAAAATCAGAAATTGAGTCACGATTTTTTTAATAGTTCAATACAAAATTATGTTAAGGGAAGATTTACTAAATAATTCCACATACCTTTTAACAAATTTACTCGAAATTATGCTAAAAGAAGGGAAGCTTGTAGAACTTTAATTTCTATTTTTTTATTGACAAAAATTCACATGTGAGTGATAGGTCGATATGCATGAAATTAATTTATCTGAACAGAATCTGATAGAATGTAATTAATTTCGATAGAAAGTGAACAATAAATTGCAACAGAACATGTGAACACATAATTACAAAGAAATAGTGTACTTATTAATTATTAGTAATGGCTACCAGTAAATATCTTTTTTTTTTATAGACTATTTACTAAATGAAGGCTAAAAATGTTTGATAATCCTTGCAAATGAAATTCTATTTAATTAGGGTAAACTCATTTAATAGTTGGTCCCATATTTATGGAATCCATCTAAAATTACATAAATGTCCTTGTGGCACGGTACTATAAATTTGGCCCCATTTAACGTTATTTTACGTACTCAACATACACATTTGAATGAATTATAACAAGTAGTATTATGGGTGTTATGTCAATGAAGGTCGTAGCTTTACTTTCAGTTTTAATAGTTAGCTCATTATTAGAGGTCACTCATGGAGATCAACTCACTCAATATTCATCTGATCCAACTTTTCATCAAAGTTTCAAGTTTCGATTTCCAAAACTTAAATCTAAACCTAAGCCGCCACCTCGTTCCCCTAGTCTGCCTCCTAAGAGGCAACCACCACCTCCAATTAAGTCACCACCTCCAATTAAGTCGCCACCACCTCCAGTTAAGTCTCCACCACCAATAGTTAAGTCACCACCACCTCCGGTTAAGGCTCCACCACCACCATCGCCTGTTAAGTCACCACCACCTCTTGCTAAGTCTCCTCCACCACCATCGTCTATCAAATCTCCACCACCTCCGGTTAAGTCTCCACCACCGCTAGTTAAGTCACCACCACCTCCAATTAAGGCTCCACAACCACCATTGCCCCTTAAGTCGCCACCACCTCCTGCTAAGTCTCCACCACCACCCCCATCCATTAAGTCGCCACCACCACCTCCCGCTAAGTATCCACCACCACCATCTCCAGTTAAGTCACCGCCACCACCAATTAAGTCTCCACCACCATCTCCCGTTAAGTCTCCACCACCACCACTAGATGCTCAACAACCACCTCCTCCGCCGCATTATGGGCAGCCACCTCCGCCGCATGCTGAGGGACCAGCTCTTCCGCCCGGATGTTGAGGAACCAGCTCCTCCTCCACCAGATGCTGAGGCACCGGCACTACCGCCAGATCTATTTCATACGACACCATCTCCATCACCAGATATGCTGACCAACGAATTTAAATATTGGGAAAATAAATTGGATGTCGATTATTTTCAAACTTAAATTTGAAACTGAACTTGCCAAAATTTAGAATATATAGAGGAGTATTAACTATTGATTGTCGACGCTAATCCTGAGTCAAAGATTTATGTTTATTATACTACCCTAACTATTTCTTCCTTTTATAATGATTTATATATATTAGTACTAATATTCTAGCTTAGTGTTTGTCAAAATGCACAAAAACGCACGTGAAAATGCAATAAGTAAATTCATTCACTCACTTTATTATGTATATATAATATCGTTACACCATGCCAATGTAATACAAGGATCGATCTTGAGTATATATACTGGATTGGTATGGACTCATAGAGACAGATGCATGCATACATCATACTCCTAATTATACAATATAATATAATATACAGAATAATATATACTTGTTTTGTTTACATAGGTAGCTAATGCAATTATATTTGGACGACCGGATTAATATGTAATGTTTACAAATTGTGCAGCTTTAAATTGGGCCCGTCTCTTCTATTGGGCCATTTGACATATATAAGGCTAAAAAATTATCTTTAAGTACATAAATTCCACCTTGGCACGGAACTCTTGTTTCGAGTGAAAGGGAGAGCAGTGGCCCGCACCGCATTCACCGGTAAATTTCCCTCTACGGGGCGGGGTGACTTTCTCGAAGTTATCACTTCTCTCACTGACAGACTAGCAATTCAATAAATCACTCATCATATAGAATAACGATCGACAAGTCCAGAGTGTGCACCAACGAGAGTCCGCTGTGGCACTCCCAAAAGAAAAGAGAGAATTCATGAACTTGTATCGAAAATTCACTTTTGAATAGTAAATGTGTGTAATAGGTTATTATGATAGTTTAAGCATGTAAGTGACTTTTCGATATAAGTTCAGGGGGGAATTTATATCTTTTCCCCGACTTATTCTATCATATACTCTAATGATAAAATTGGAAGCTAGGACATTATTCCATTACTTTTTCCATTGGGAATCAATCAAACATTAATTTTCAGATTTTTTTTTTTTGGTTTGTAAATGAACGTCGAAAAGTTTTATTCGTAGGTAATTTCTAATAGTAGTTGGTAGTAGACAGTCGTAATAATTTTTCGATGAGCGAGCTTTTTCCATCGTCGAAAATCCGAGTATTTTCAGTGGGAATGAAATACCTTGATTAATCCATATATTCATCACATAAAATTTGGAGTAAAACATTTTCTTCTTACCTAACATACCACATACAAAAATTATACAATATATTTAAGTGAAGAAGGCTAAAAAAAGTAGAACACATATTTTTATTCACCAAGTTTCCACCTCCATATAATATTTCTTCATTCCCAATTTAAGTATGTTATTTTTTTTTAGTTTATTTTAAAAAATCTCTTTTTATATTTAGTAAGTTTTTCAATTCTAGTGTTATACCTAATGGGTTTAAAAATCACAAGATTCAATTTTATTTTATTTTCATAAATTTCGTGTCTAATCAAACTAAGACACTTAAATTGAAGCGTTATAGAATATGTACTTTTTTCTGTTTTTTTCATACTCCTATAAATATATTCCCATTTACCTTCTTTTAGGCACACTATTTGAGTTGAGTTAACAAGTATGGCTGTAATTCCACTAGTGAAGGCCCTAGTGCTTTTACAACTTTCAATGTTGGTCGTTATTAGCTCATTCTCAGAGCTGAGTCTTGTAGAAGCTATGGTAAGTGATTTTTATAAATGGGAGTTTCCTTTCTTTTGGAAATCACCACCACCGCCATCTCTTCCACCAGCGTTACCAGCTCCTCATACACCACTTGTGGGATAGACACCGCCAGATATGCTGTGAGAAAGGGAGAAAGTAAACAACAATATGATGTTCTAAATTAAGTCTTACGAAAATTAAAAGTACTAAATGTCTATTTAACGAGAGAGTGAGTGTTTGTGCTAGAATTTGAATCTCTAAATATAATTTTCAGTTAAGGCATTATATGTGTTACTCTCACTATTCCAATTTAATTTGACTTACTTTCTTTTCTTTTTTAGTTCTTTAAAAAAAGAATGATCATTGTCTTATATCTTTCTTTAATTTCAGTTTTTCACATTACATGTTTAACACCACAATATTAAATGTCAATTAGTACACTTGACGTATCTTTAATTTTAGACCACAAAATTCAAAAAAAAAAATTCTTTATTTTTTCTTAAACTCCGTTCTTAATCAAAATAAATTAAACAAATTAAAACGGATGATGTTTTATTTTATTTTTATTAAATCACCAAATAGCATAGTTTTGAGCTAATACTGAAGTTAGTGTGTTTTAATTTTATTGTTTATTAGCAAATTACATAATTACGGGGCCATGCGGGTCTTTTTTTCTGCTTATTATAAATTGTGCACATAAATCCTCCATGGTCTAAAATATATTACGTAGTATAAGATAGGGACCTTCTCTTTTTCGTTGTTATACTTTATTATTTGAGGGTGCTAAGCTTGGTCTAATTTATTCATCATTATATTTTCAGAGGGCATAAAATTCAGAAATTGGTCGGATTTGAACTTGAAAGTTCAAAATGAATTATAAATCACCTAAATTACTAAGTTAATCTATAGTCTTATATTCTAGAGATTCTAAATCTCTCTATATATATTACACTGTAAAAAAAATTCAAATAGGATTGGGTGATGAACGTCCCTCACGCCCTTTGGATCCTCCATGCATAACAATATTAAAAAGTAGGTTGTCTTTTGTTAATTTCAACAACATCTGACTATAGTAATTTTCTTGTCTTTGTATTATTTTCTTTTATGTAGAATGAAATAATCTTTTTTTTTTTAATAAATAACTTCATTATATTATTTTATAATCTACTCAACTTGGGAAAGCCGAATCCCAAAAAATTCTACTATATAATAGCTAGAGAAATAGAAAATTCTGCTAGATTATGAGCTAGTAATACATTCATATTCGAAGAATATATAAAATATTGATTCATCAATTTTCAATCTATTTTGCTAAATATACCGTTAACTTCTTTTGTAACATTTACACCACATTCTTTATATCTGATAAAATATGAATTCTTGCCCAACCACTATAAAGCTAGTCTTACGAATTGCTTGCGCTTTGATAGTCGTTTCAAAGGCATGAAGTAAATGTTCATAGCTATCCATAGCCGTCATTTCAAATGCTTGTTTTTCTTTTCACCATTTGTAAACTTGAATATGTAGAAAAAGAAACATATCAACTTTAAATTCTTGTGAAAGAAATAGTAACGAGCTAGAGCACTTACAAGTGGCGTCAATTAAAATTAGAGAGAAATTAATTAGTATGTCTGTTTTAAGAAAAAGCAAAAGCAGAAAAGAAAAGCAATCCCATGTCTAATGTTCCATCATTTTAATTTTATGCCAACTGATAAACTCTCACGACATTACTTCTGCATGATCATGGCCATGTCCAATGTTTGATAAAATTTCTATTACGGAGTATTTACTATTAAATTAAGTTGGTGTTTATTTCTCTCTGGTACAGTAATTAAATTGATATTAGAAGGGAAAAAAAGTAAATGGATACTAGGATTGTCATTCTGCTTACTAGCTAATTTTATATTTCACTCGCGAGAAAGTGAAGCTGTGAAAAAACATGCATGAAAAATCAAGGGTCATAAAAAAAATTGTAACAAAATAAATAAAATTTGCCAAAATTCATCATAAATTGAGTCATAAAACCATTACAAATTAGTCATAGATAATATTTTATATCACAAATCTATGTGTTTCGTAGTAATTACGACGCAATGTTAAATTATACCCCCTTCGTTTACTTTTACTTGTTACATTTTGACTTGGCACACCCATTAAAAAAATAATTATGTATTTTACCAAACTATCTCATATTAAATGATGTCTTGAAAAATGATTTGAAAAATAAGTATTTAATGTTGAGGGTAAAACATGGATTAAAAAATTATTGTCTTTTCTTGATATGTCAAAAGTGACAAGTAAAAATGAAAGTCTATTTTAGAAATAAGTGACAAATAAAAGTGAACGGAGGAAGTACTTACTTTGTCCCATAAAAGTTGCAAAATAAAAGTTGGAGAAAGTTATCGTAAGTTCCTTTTTAAATATTTCTCTGAAATTTGGGTCAAATGTCTCGAATGTTTTCTCCCAATCTATAAAGAGTTATGGAGCCTACGACCTAGAAAATCGAAGGTCTACGAGTCTAGTTTCTAACGCATCAAACCGTTCGTTCATACGACTTCAGAATAAAGAGATATTCGCGTTTTCGCGAGACTGCGCAAGCAAGCACGTGAGGTGGGTCCCCTAAGTCGGTGGAAGCTTATAAGATAGCATCTTCTTCATTTTTCTTCATTCCAGCTCGTAAGAAACCCATAAAAATCAGAGAATTACTCCTCAAATCATCCTTGTGTGTTCATGATCTCTTCTTGGATCCTTATAAAAAATTGCCCTACCTCGCGAGCTCGTCGTTTTGGTATAGTTTTCATGTTGAATTGAGCGGTGTAGCTCCGTGGAGGTTCTTGCAGCAGAATTTTTTTTTCGGTGTTTCGATTTTATTCAAGTGTTCTGGGCGTGTAAAGAAAGGTAGGAACCATCTTTTATCGGTTTATGGATACCTTAGCTCTTAGATAGTAATTTACGATAGTAATCTATATCGATTGTCAAATTGTCGTAGTAATTCTTGTCCTTAATTACTGATTGATTTTACTTTTTTTTTAGTGTTGTAGTGGTGCGGACAGAGGTATTTTCAGTATAAATTATAAAGGAAAAGGTATGTTAAGGCTATTCCCTTCGTTCGGCATGTTTCCTTAGAGCTTGGGAGTGATATAATAGGATAGTTGATGTTGGTGATCTTGTAGATGTAATTGTGAGTGGTTGGCTGATTGAGTGGTTATAAACCCTCATTTTAGGGACTCATAATCTGTTAAGAACGACCTAAGTTAGGAACTATTTGGAAACTATTCATATATATTGTTTAAAGTTAAATTGCTCGCATTTAGCCTATTCAATTGTTTGTTGTCGCCCTTAGGGCTATTGTTGTTAGTTGTTGAGCTATGAACTGCCTGTGGGGGCTATGATGTTGTCTAAGAGGACTATGTTATTGCCTAAGAGGGCTATGTGTTGCCCACGGGGCTATATTGATGCCAAAGAGTGTTATGTGTTGCCTACGGGGATACTTTGACGCCAAAGAGGGCTATGTGTTGCCTACAGGGCTATGTTGATGCAAAA